>LSSN01001729.1:0-14157 GCA_001970855.1 Smittium culicis
AAATGAAAATAAGAACTTACTGACTAAAGCTACCAGAATATCTTTATTCACATTGTGGTATGAATCAGATAGCAAAGTTAAACCGTCTACTTTTAAGCACTCCGACATTTAAAACAGTCATTTGATGCTATAACATATAAAGCTTATGATAATAGTGTTATTTGAGGGGTTTTTATAAATGAGTTAGTGCTACTAAATCGGCTCCAGACAGGGTATTTGATGGCGATATAGAGGGTATTATTAATCTTGATGTAATAAATATTAAAACAGGATTTAGATACTGATGTTACAAAATCGAACAGTAGGTGGTGCTATATGATTGAAGAATGGACTATTGCGTATCTGGAGAAGAGAAAGTGAAAGTATATAATAAGTAGATTTAGAGGGAGGCTAAAAATGTCGGGAAATTGGCAATAAAGTGAGCTGGAAAATTCAGAAGGAGCCAGACGAAGATTTGTGCTTTTTTTTTTATCAGTGAATATTCAAGTATAAACAAACGAGGGTTTATAAAGTTATATGCAAAAAAGAAAGTTATTGATATAATACGGCGGTGATAAAGAATATAGATGTTTTGGGTTGAAAAAAAGAAAAGAACTATTACTTTATAAATGTCTGCCTGTATAAATTTACATTTAGTTTTTTTTTTGATTGATAAACTAATAAATATAAAACTTAATGTTTGTGCGACAATGAAAAAAGATCCCTGAATTGCATAAAAAAACTATTTTGATCCTCTCAGCAACCCGATACTTTATCTGCCAATTAAACTCTGCCAATTTACCACTAACCAAAAAAACTTATCCCAGCCAGGTGAATACAATCTGGCCAATAATAATACTAATTTATGCCACGAGCTTAATTTCGCATATTAGCTCTTCTTTTTAATTTTATTTAGTAGTACAGTGGATATAAAAGATGTAATTAATATATCACAAGTCTACTCTGTCTACACTATAAAAAGATATAAGCTAAACACAGCTGAGATTTCATTATTATCTTTACCAAATTAAGTAAAATCACGAGTTTAATAGTTATTTAATGCCATGCATAGAACAATATAATTGTGAAGCCGCGATTTTAATGACCTATCAAGTCATCGTTTCATGCTAGAGAGATATACCATAGATTGATATAGCTATTATAGCACCCTTGCTAACTAACACTGACTTATGCCAAGTTTCCATATACTATAAATCAATTGAATACTTGAGCTTTCTTTTGGTCTTGCTTAAAAACGCTAAATCTCTATGTGCGAAATGGCTGAACAAAATATAACCTAGCCATGCAGTGCTCTATATACCTCTACCGCTGTACACACACCAACCTATGATGAGTTAGCGAGTATTTTAAGCTTGAGATTTTAGTAGCTGCAAAAGGAAACCAAAAATAAATACCTTCCCAAAAAAAAAAACAAACAGATCAGTTTTCCCGGAAGCAGATTTTCCCGAATATTAGTACGCGCAAAAATTTCAATCAATCGTTATTTTTTTTACTTTCTGCATTATGTATATTTGATTGGATTAAACCCGCATTCTCGTATTTATAGCTGAATTCCTAAAACAAAATAATCCGGTTTACTTATATTAAATCACATTATTATTTGTTAGTCTACAGTTTTAAATTTATTTTTGGAATAAGCACTCATAATACCAATGCTATTTCTTTGTTCAGATACCTGTCAGTTCATCGTAGCCTTCCAATAACTCTACTACAACTAACACAGGACTCTTCATCTGAGTTTCTGGAAGCTTTTATATCTACTTTATTAAACTGTGCTAACTATTATCTTATTGAAGTTGTTCAGAAGTGTTTTTTTATATATATGCTTACATACTTTTTTTCAATTAAAATTTCAAATTTATCGACCAAAAATCATCCTTGAACCAATGCCCAGTGGGTATGGAACTGCTAGAGCGGCGGATGGGGGTCGGTTGAAAAATTATTTTTTTAATATTTTTTTAGCTTTTTAAATATTTTTTTATAGTTTTTTGTATACTTAAAAAATTTTTTTAATAAACTCTCTGAGACAAAAAAAAAAAAAATCGACCAAAAATCATAGATTAAAAAAAAGTAACTGATTCTTTTGACATTAGATGCATCTGTTTCATATTAGCAGTATAAAATAAGACTATAATAGGAATATAATTTTCACAGCTTTAAAAATTCAACTTATAAAACAACTACATATTGGTAGATCCTTTATCAAGGGAAAACACTCCAATATCTATTACCGCTTAAATTACCATGTCACAATAAAAATCAAATTTATCCTGCTCAAATAAATTATTTAAAAATGAATCGTATAAATAGAAATGTATAAAATAATTCCTTAGAAAGACAATAAAAGCTGCACGTTTAAGCAATTTAATTGTTTATGGCCAATAGACTAACAGTATAACAAAGAGTTCCCTTTGTATATAATCCCTTATATATAATAAAATGACGATTAAAACTTCTTGTACGTTTTAAAACAATGGGCAAATTGTTATTATATACAAATTTCTACTAAATGAATTGTACTTCTATTTCTGAAATAGTACTATTAGCTAATGTAAATCAAAAATAAAAGTAAGTGTTTTTTATAAGCACTTTAAAGGAGAGTGGAAATTGTTCTTACATACTATATTATCTCGTATATATACTAGCTCGTGGAACATAAATTCAAATAATTTATATCTATTAAATCTTTTTAAAAAATTGGTCTTTTTTAGCGATAACTACATCTGCAATACTGCTCAAATTTAAAAATAAAACAGATAATTATAAACCGGTTTAACTTTCTGGCGAAATGATTAAATCATTGATTTTAAAAATAAAAACATCCTATACGCTAAGATTATCCTTAACAAGTATCTCAGCCAACTGCTTTTAATTTATTTAAATATCTTCTTTATACAATTGTGTTGTGATGTACCCCTATCAAGCAAAGTGTAGATTATATTTAAAGTCAAATGGTAAATATTCTTAATTCTATCTAAATTTTATAGCCAGATTCTCCATATTAAGCTCGGTTTACAACAGTCATTATACTGGGAATTCCGAGCAAAGAAGCACATTGTTCGAGACTAATATTATTGTGAAAATATTATTTTAATTATTGGTTGATTGGGAAAGATATTTTGGCTAATATATAAATTCATTTCATTTAGTAAGTATCGCTTGCTAAATGTGCGATTGATTTTTTCATTAATAGCTAATTTTTTACGTGGTTTTATACTCTGAGACTCTTTATACTTGAAATCAATTGCTTTGTAAATAATATTTCATTTAGACATTTACTAATAAATTTGATGAAATATCTTTCTTTTGGTGCTATTTCTATAGCAAAATAAATAATATAACAGATAAGTTTTTCCACAAAAAAACCATGCATAATCAACCTACCAATTTCAAAATTCAAAGAAGAAAGTGGGGTTCAATTAGCGGCTAAGCACTAGAAATCTATAAGTGACATATAAATAATTTTAGTGGGGTAAATTTTAATTTGAATAATCTAATCATTATATTTTTTAAGCAAATCATTAATTCTAAAACTTAAAAAATAAATTTATAAATTTATTTCATTGAGCGCAAACATGGAACAATGAAAATATAACATAAATATTGAAATATAATAATTACTTCCACTCTCCAATGCAAAATTTTATACTAATAATAAATAAATCAATCAGATATTCGATCATTCTTCATTGGCTACTTATTAAATTTTCTCAGTTGTAATGCTTTTTATTTTATGAGCTCATAAAATCAAAGATATCCCATTTGATAAGATCTATTTGTTATGAGACAAGGTAGAATATATAAATTTATAAAGCATGCCTATATTTCAAGTGAAACTATGGAGAAGACCACTAATAAAAATATTATATTTTAGCTTCTTTTAAACAATAAGATACTTTTCAAAAATAAATAAAACATGTTTGAGACTGAAAACACCAACTTTTTTTTATAAAATGTTATATTAAAATTTTTAATCATAGTGTCATATCCAAAAGATCAAAACCTATTATGCTCTAATATCTATTTTTTTGTCCGTAAAAAAAAAAAAGAAACAGTTAGAATTCAAAAAAAAAAAAAATTGATAATTAATATTTTAATTTTTTTTATACAAAAAATCTCATGATAATCCTTTATAACATTTAGTTTGGATTTGATTACTCTTTTGACCTTTTCACGATTTTTTATACTATATTTATTTTCGCTGTTTTTTAATCACAATTTTTTTTAGCTTTTAGTAATATATTTGCTTTTTGTCATACTAATTTAGCTATTTATCTATAATTAATAACCAAAAACTCGCTAGATATAAGCAGTTTTGCTAGCACATCAACAGATATACAAGGTAAAAAACATAAAGTATTTTATAGTTATATATTTTTTGAATGTAATTACTCAAAATATACGATATTTTTTATCTCTTGTGTGCAAATTTCGATTTTATATCCTAATAGACAAAATATTAAACAAATTATAATATCTATAGATTATAGCCGTCCTTATTTTGTATTTATACATATGTTTATATGAGGCATAAATGAAATATAACTTATTTTACTTGATAACTGGAATTTCGAGCTTAAAAGCGCATAGAAAATAAATAAATTCAAAAAAACTTAGAATAAGATAAGTATCGATACAACTGGGAAAAAAAAGCAACTCATAAGGTTTAAACCTTACAAAAGACTATGGAAGACAAAAACAAAGATAATGAGGAAAAATTGAAATCTTTGTTAAGTCTTTTAGGTAAAAAACAAAAAGAAAACTATTCAGATACAACACAAAATACAGATAGTGCAAATACTTCAACGGAATACCCTATACAAACTGAAAAAAAAGCTGGTGGTGGTTTAAATCAAAATTCAATACCAAGTACAACACAAACAGATATTGTAGTTAATCAATCTGGAATAACAGTCTCAATAGTAGAAAGAGTAATACCGGTGATACTCCCTACAGAAAAGGCTAATAAAATAGCCACAGATAGTGTGAACGGATTTTTTACTAATCTTCCAACTGTAACTGTTTCTCAAACTCAACTTATAACCGTTCAAACAAATCTTCAAACAACATCCCCAAACATATTAACAAACAGCTATTCAATAGATTCAAATGACCAGAATAGGGCAAATTCTTCATCAAAAGAAGGAATAAGTACAGGAATTATAATAATCATAGCATCATTTTCTCTGGTTATCATTTTACTAGTAATTTGGATGCTAATCTATGTCACCAAAAAAAGCAAAAATAAACCTAAGCGTATAAAAAAATACGAAGATAGCTACGAAGATGACCTCTACCAAGACAAAGGCGGATATAGGAGCAGCCGGTTTGATGGATTTCAAAATAGGAATAACCGCATGAGAGATATGAGAGAGCAAGAAAACTATTTATACCATAATCGCTTTAATGACTATCATATAGAACCTATCGCAATTAATCCAGGATATTCAGCTGCCAGAGAAAAATTTGTTAATAGGTGGCCAAAATACAACGACGAATATAATAATGTATATAACACCCCTGATATTGAAATGTATGGGTACAAACGACCAAAAACGATGATGATGGCGAATGCATACTCCGCTCCTCCAAATATTAGAATCCCTGTTGTTGAAAATAAGAGCTATTTAGACTTGGACACAACTAGCGAATTGCTTGGCGAAGTTCGCGGGATTGACGGAAATCGGCTCAAAAATAATAAGCTTGCAACTAAACTACTCGAACAAAAAAAACAAAATCAACAGCTAAAAAACAAGCTATTGGCTAAAAAATTAGCTAGTCAACAAAAGCTAGAAACAAAGCTATACAACGAACTATTACAGGACTCGATCAACTCTCAAATAACAAACGAAAACACTAGTAGTACGGTGAGACATGAAAGAAGAGAAATCAAAAAACCTAGCCTACCTACTATAAGCTCAGCTGTCAATGAAGAAAGCGTATATTTAGATCAAAAACAAAACAAAGGTATAATGGGACTAGTTTCTGAAATGGTTAAAAGGCAAGTGGATGGTATTTGGGGAAATGTTAAGGAAAATGACAAGGAACATACCGATAATAATGATAGAAAGCTAAATAGAAATAAACCCTCTGCAAATTTGGATAGAGATAGAGAATATCCTAGTAGCGACGATAATCTTTCTGAAAAATACCACAAAAACTTCAAGAAAACTGAGTATAGGGTTTCTGACTACTTCAAAAGATTTAAAAAGAATTCAAATTCGGAAAATAGCAATAAAATAAATAAAAAGAGCATAAAACATTTATCAAATACGAAAATCAACTCATCATTCTCAGATTCATACATAGAAAAAATTAGAAATCGCCAAAAATTATCAGATATAAATAAGACTAGCAGCAAAAAATATAAAGGAAAATCATTCAGAGAAAAAAATGACAATAGAATCACCCAAAAATATAGCTCAGAAATCGAAGATAAAAACCCAGGAATAATTTCTAGATCTCTTTCAAGCGTATCAATAATACAATTGCATAAAAATATTAAAAAATCAGAAAATTATCCTAACACATTCAAAAAACGAAATATTACAATGTTATCTAAAAACTCTACCGACTCGGAAGATTACCACCAAAATTCCCGAAATAAATCTGAATTTTATGAGAGTAAGGATAGCCTAGCACAAAAATATGATTTCACTATCAGGCATGACCCACCTCTTGGACCTTTAAAAGCTGTTGAAGGGCACGAACCTCTATTATCAGATGAGCTAACAATACAAAAAGGTGATGAAATTTTTGTCATCGGCGAGTTTTCTGATGGCTGGATTTTAGCTGTAATTTACACCAAAGGCTCTCCTGAAGGTATTATGGGAATGATACCCAGAAGGTGTGTATTTTTATCAAGCACTCCTTTTAACTCAAACCAAAATATTTCGAGTTAAAAAATACCACCCCTTTTCCTACACTAGAGATGAAATACATTACATAGCTGCTAAAACTAATCAATACCTAAAAGCGATTTTCAAACTTACCCTTTAACTTTCAATATACCATAGACATTACATTGATTGCATTTACCCTTCATATTTAACCAAAGTACTTACCATATATATTCATTTACTTTTTTTTATCGCAATTTGTAAATTAGATCCACAAAATATATTTTCCGCACATATTTTCAATAAATCATTTCTTACCATATTTTATTGTGTAATCTTTTATTCCTCTCAATAAAAAATACTATCATATATTTAGGATAACTAATACCCTGGATTATATGTATCAACTAATATTTTCTCTACGTTTATTAAATCGGAAACTCTCAATTTTATTGTTTACAGCAATCTCAAAAATGTATAGTAAATGAAAGGAGATTAAAATTTTGATCCACAAAGAAATAAGAAAATTCTAATTATTTATTCAAATTTTTCATTTTGAAATCACAAGTGAAACTAAAGATTATCATATCATATTTTCTGAATAACTTTTTTCTTTTTATAATATATTAAAATGTTAATAATAATCATTGTAAATCGTATCTATCTAAAAAAAAAAAATAGCTAAAGGATAGCCTTTTAATGATCATTGTTAATTTTTTGTTTCGATAATTTTCAAAAGACAAATTAATAGGACTAAATAGTAAAAAAAACGATTTCAATTAACTAATAATCACACATACACCACTATAGAATAATAAATTTATGGTTTTAATTTTTTTTAGATCTTACAAAACATCACACTTTAGTATATATGTTTTCATTCTATTAAAACCATATTTTTATAAAAGTGTAAAATTTAGTTTCTATTATAACCCAAAGGATTATTAAGATTATATTATTCAAACCGTTTAAATTAAAAGGATCAAGTTTGAATGAGATATAAAAAACGAGCTTTTATCCAACATACTTTCTAGATAAATTTAGAAAATTTATAAACTCAATATTATTGGTAAAGAATTAATTTTAATTGAATTGAATTGGATAAATACATTTAAAATAATGTGTAATAATTGAAAATAGAAAATAAGCTAGAAAAATAACTAACAAAAAAAGTATATTTAATATGATATTCAACTGATAATAGCTATAGATCATAATTATTGTGTAAATGAGTTCATAATCATATCTAGTGTATTATATTATATAATTTTCCAGGTAAAAGTATATTTTTACTTTAATTTTCATATATACGATAAAAGATCATCTATATACGATTTCAATCCAAGTCCCATAAAAATATGGGATTAATTTTATAAAAACTGCAATCTAAAAATTGTTTGAAAATCTAGTGAAATAAAAATTTTTTGATACTTTAAATATTATTACTGGTTAACTAATTAGCGGATAAAAATCTTATTATCTACTTATGAAAATTCTATTATACTATACTACTTTTTAAATCTTACAATTCATGGATTAAGGTAAAAAAATAAAATTTCTAAATTTGAAATAATATTAAAATTTTTAAATTTTGACCAACTACTTTTTTTTTTTCTAAAACAATTATGTGAGTATTGACTATTACGAAATTAATAAAAGACTGCCTGAAATGAATTTAATCTATGGTATAAATGTTTGTTATTTCAAGGCTAGCAAAGTTGAGGTGTAATGTGAATCTATTTTTTTAGATTTTTGTTATAAAAGAACGCCTTCAAAATTTAATTTTTTGAATTTTAAACCTTTTAAATCTATTAAACCAGCTATTTATTTTAAAAAAAATTAAATTGATTTTATTATTTTCAAATGATTATAAATTTAAAAATTAAAGTTGTACAAGCTAAACTACTACTCACTATAATTAAGTTTATTTTTCTCATTAGTTTGATTTGGACATGTTTTTTTTTTTATATCTCGGATTTTATCGACATAAATAACAGCTAAATTAATAAAAATTAAAATAGTCTAAAAATTTATAAAAATCTTCTTTCGGTCTACCGCCTGTGCACCCTATGGGCATTGCTTCAAGTTTGGGCATGATTAAAAGGTATGATTTTTGTATTTAGCTTATTTATTATAAATGATATTTTTTAATACGATACTTTTTGTTTTTTTATAGCTTTTTTAGATTCAAATATCTAGAAATTAAGAAATCTTTAACTTTGCATCAAATTAAATTCAATAACAATCCACATTATATAGCTCTAATTTTCAATAAATTAGGTCTTTTAAAGTCAAATCAAATCTATAAAAAAAAAGCAGCAAATAATATATGTCCGAAATATCATTTAATACTTGTATAGATTTTATAGTTATATATTTTGATTGAAAAATATAGAGCAAAACCTCATAAAATTTCCATATTAAATTAAATATGTACAAAATTATTTAAGTAATATACTTTTTATAAAATTATTAGGAGTTTTTTTTATTTAATCTGTTCATGATAATATAAATAATGATATTAAAATTTATCTTTTTCATTTTTTTATTATAAAGATAATTACTATATCTTGAGATTTAACAATAAAATCAAAAAAATTTTTCAATTTTTAATGAATTACAAAAGAGTAATATCCGGTACATAGATTATATCAATTTTTTGTTATAAAAACCTTAATTATAAAAATTCTTTGAAAAAAACTAACAAAAAATAAAACTTATCAGGCAATTCCCCCCATATAATATAGTTTTTATGATTTCAGAATATTTTCATCTGTAAACAGGGTGAAAAGATTAGTCAGAACATTCAAGGAAAATCTCTGAGTACAATCTTTAGTTCACAGGATCAATAAAAACATTTTTCATTTAGCAACTTATTTTAAGATTACGATTTCAATCATCTACACTTTTATGATGGGCTCCTATTTTATATAAATCTATCTTTAATATACTCTGGAAAGACACTCGGTTATTTCAATTTATTCAACTTTTACTGAATCAGTTCAATTTATCATTTTTTGTAACTAAAATTAGTCGAAATTTTATAATTAATATTTATTATAATTTTTTTATGGTATATTAGCCTCAAAAACTTTATGAAGTTTGTAGACCGAAAGTTAAAATTTTTTTGTGCTTTATTATTTACTTTTTAATAAAATTTACATAATTTAATATTTTTTTACTGAATATTTTATAAGAGTTTTATAGTGCCAAAATAACTGTTTTTTTTAGAGCAAAAACAAATATTTATACATATTTCTGATTTTAATGGGATATATGAAGAACGTTTTATTATAAGCCTAGTATTTAATCTATCATTTGTTAGTATAATAATAATTTTTTTAAAAATATTACTATATGTAAAAAGAAACTTCTATTAAATTTTGTGTAATTTAATGTATTTAATACATAAAATATGCGATTAAAAGCCTAAAAAAAGCTAGTTTCGAGAAAAACTAATTGGATTTCAATTATAACATAACTTTTTTTTCATTTAGCACTAAGTTTAAAGATTATGCTTTATGTGTATAAATTCAGTATTTTTCTTTAAATAGATTAAACGATAAAATAAGCGTCAATTCAATGATAATACAATTTAATCGACTATAAATTATATTATATTATTATAATTCATGTAAAGCAACTAATATTTACTATTTATGTGTTATTACTATTTCTGATCATTTTTTACTTAATCGACTAAAAATGATAAAAAACAATAAAATTAAGTGAGAAAAATCATATTCAAAAAATTTAAAATTAAATAAACTAATTTCAAAAAAGTGGCTAGAGAATAAAATAAATTTCAGATATCAATGGAAATATAAAACTCGCATATAAAATTGCCAAGGCACTATTATTAGTAATTTTTAGTTAACAAGATTATTTAATTCTAGTTTAAGTATTTAAAATATTTTTAATTTTACATTATCTCAATATAAATTGCACTAAAATACCAAATAATTGTATATTTTGATTTTTTTATTTCGAAATCCATCTAAAGAGGGTGTAAGGTGAATTCTGCATGTTATAATTAAAAAATCTTATTTCAAGTAGATAATAAATATCCAAGCCAAAAAAAAAATAGCGATATATGATTTAATATCGTTATTTGATAATCTAATATTTGTGTAAATACTCAATTTTTATTTACAAGAAATTTATATTGTAAAAATTACTTTTTATTTCTAGATTCCATGAATTTTTTTTTTACGCTTATTTGTTTTTTAGACCAATCAAAAATATTATTATTTTATATGATTTAATTTATTTTTTTGAAACAGAAAAATTAAATTTTTGTCCTTTTTTCGGATTATAAAACGTATATTTCTTGTTATACGCGCTTTATTCCCACGTTATATTCTATATAAAATTAGAGCAAATTTAATAAAATTGAAAAATTCGATATGTATATGAGTATGGCAAAACTAGTTCATATGGTGATAATTGAGTTTTGATTTCGGAGATAATATTTCAATTTTAGAACAATATTCAATATTCTTGATTTTTTTATAAAATTATTATAAACACAAGATGTATAATTTAAAAAAAATTTTAGTGTATAAATAATTTATGTAGCTAAATTATTTATTATGTATCATTAAGAGAAAAGATAATATCTCTTTTATATAGCTACTGGAAAAGCTTGAAATAATAAAATAGCATAGATCTTATGATTGTATTTTAATAGAATCGGTAGATATTTATATCTGCGTAAAAATTAAAATATACTTTGATTGCTGAAAGTTATAACATTCTGTATCTATGTGACTTATTAATTTCCAAATTGAGATTTTGATATGTACAAATTTTGTGTAATTAGTTAAAAATTTTAGGAATTTATATTTTCCATTCAATTTTTTTTATTTGACATTGTTTCATAGAGTTACTATATTTTTATCTAAATTCTGTGTGAATTGAAATTTTCCACGCTATTCGATTATCGAAATGGTTTTTTCAGAGGAAAAAGTTAATTTGGAATCCTTAATATTATTTTAATACAAATATATAGATATAATTTTATTTAATAAGATTAAGATTAAAATTTTTTTCGATTTATTAGTTATATTTTTTTATGCTAAGAAACCTAATAAAAAAATTCTAGTTATAATTTTTAATTTAATTGAAATGTATTTTGTAAGCCGAGCTTAATCATATACTTTTTATTTTTATCTTAGTTTTTGTAATTATATTTTATGCTATTTCAGTAAATTATTATATAGAAATATGAATATATAAGGAATAATGTTTGCCTAATTTTTCATGTTTTAATTTTTTACTAATGAAAAAAATTTTCAAACCTCCAAAAATTTAATACTTGAGCAATAATTTGCACAAAATACTGGTTTTTTTACTGAGTTATAAGTTAATTTTAAATTTTTTTATGGTGTGATTTAAATTTTATAGTAATTAAAGAAAAGATTATGTATGTTTTTTTCATTGCTTTTATTTATTTTATAACTTTCTGGTCAAATATTTTATTTAATTTATTATTCGATTTCTTTTTTTTCTTTCTTTATTTTTATTATTAATTATATTAATTACTTTTTTTATAGATTAATCGGATAATTTTATCTATTATAGCACATTAAATATAAATACATTTATATTTTGATTTAATAGTTGAGTTTAGTTTAGTTGAAGCTTATCGTTTATTAAGTTTTTTATTTGTGGTATGTTATATTTTACCAATTAATAATTGAATTTTTTTAAAGAATTTATTCTCACGAATTATACTCTCAAATATAATAATTATAATTATATTCATCGCTTAAAAATGTAAAAAAACAGGGTTTTTTATTAAACTTTATCCAATTATTTTTATTAGTCGAATAGTTGGACTCAATCAGCCTCAAATCATCATTTATATACGAAATATGATTATTAAATATTTTTAAGCAAAAATTTTCGCATTTTGAATTTAGTTATTTATATTTTCACTATTATTGATATTTATGTTATAATTCAATTGTGAACTAAAAATGTATCGTTTTATAGAAAATCTTGTTGCTAGAATATAATGAAATTTTTTTTATAGCCATTAAAATAAATTTCTAAAATACCTGTAATATACAGGGTTTTGAAATCAAATTTATAAAATTTCAGTTTGATTGTAGAAATCTCCCAAGAAATTTTTTGTGACGCATCAGAATTTTTTTTCTTTTCAAATTGCCTAATTATAACCTAAATTTGAATCTAAATGTATAAAAAAAATCCAAAGTATCATTAAGTTTTCTAAAAGTTCTAAAGTCGATTCTAATTGACTCGATCAGTTCTCTAAAAGTTCTAAATTAAGTTAAAAATTTCATAATTGGTTATACTAATCATTTATATAGGAATAAATTAATAAATTTTAATAAAATAAGGCCTTATTTTCCCTCATAAATAGCATATCTATTTTTTTGAATCAAATCAAGCTGAACTAAAATAATTTTGAGAATTGTAGCGCCACATCAATTAATTTTTTATTTATTTTATAATTCTTTTTTCAGCTCCTTCTTGTCTTTTTTATCATTTTATATATTCAAATAATTTAATACAACAATAATCAATTCCTTTTATAACATCTTTATAGCTATATTTGGTTACTTAATTTGTGTAGAGGACCTAAATTGATGTCTTGAAATGAAAGAAAAAACTACCACGATTTCCTAATTAACTTGAAATAGTTATACAGGTTTAAAAAATGTAATACCATAATGAATGAAGATATGAATATTGAGTGAAATAAAAGAGTATGGTATACCGCTTTAGAATTATCATAATTTATTGTATTATTTTACATACATATTTTAATAAAAAACTATAAACGTTAATGTACTATTTTTAAACGAAATAATAATATATACTGTTAACTTTATCTATATTTTTTGGTATCTAAAACATTTTGGGTAATATTTAAATTATGTATTTTTTAAAAAGTACTTAAAGCAGTAAAAGTAAAAAAACACAATATGATTTTATATATGATTTCTTAAAATCTATATTTAATTAATTAAACCTTACATATGGGGTAAACTGTAATTGAGAACAAGATATATGAAACTTTATTCTATAATAGCATTATTGATCTTATAATCATTCAACTATTGGTTTACAGAAAAATAAAAAGCGAATAATAAAAATATTAGAAAATCTATTGAATCGTATATGTTTAGATTTGAACTTATTAAAAACTGTTTGAATTAATTATTATCAACTTTTAAACTTGTATAAATTTGATTGATACATAAAGAATCGATTTTGGGTTATAATTTAGTAATTCAAAATTTTTATAGTTTCGATTAAAAAACCCTATATCTTTGCGGTTTATTATTTT
>LSSN01001730.1:0-12123 GCA_001970855.1 Smittium culicis
AGGTGGATTCCTTTTCACCATTGAAAATCCAAGTTGTATAGAAACTAAGATCGCCCTATATAAAATAAAAGAAAGTGTTAGTATTTATTTCGAAAAATTGAATAGCTTAGTGTAGTACCTTTAATAGACAATGGCTGTTAATTTTATAAATCTGTTTGAGTAGTGGTGTAGATATTAATAAAATAAGTGTAAATATAGTTTAATAGAGAATAAGAATATTAAATGGAAGAAGATTGGACAAATGCATACAATTCTTGTATTCTCTACTTGGATCTTATCCTTGGATCGATTGTTTCTATTTAATAAAGGAGGGCCTAAAGCATTTATTGTAAGTAAAAAATATTTTAGCGACATAAATCTCGTGATAATAATGTATACATGCCTTCATTTTTTTTAATTTGAGAACATAAATATTTTTCATCGTTTGATGAATATATAGATTTCAGCCGCGGCTTTAATATTAAATCTACAGAGAAAAATAAATGAATATATCTAAAGGAGACAAAGTGAAGATTTATAATATAAATTACCTTCTACGCTAAGCTTTATAGGATTCTCTATGTGTACAGATTTTTTTTCGGGATTGGGCGTTGATATATCAACATTTGTAAAATTATCTATAAGTATTGTGTGAAAATAAATTTAATTAAAAGCTGTTTTGAAAAAAATGACAATATATTTATGTAATATAATTTGATTAGTACAATTTTCTAATCTAGGTGTTCTATTGCTTGATAAGTATTTAAAAGAATCTTTTAGCGAAGACTCTGTAGATTTTATTTGGCTTATAGGCTGTGGTTTGATTAGCTCTATTTCGTCATCGGACAGAATTTCTATAACATCAACTCTTTTTCTTTTCTCAAAGCGCTTTTGTGAATTTGAATTATTTTTAAAAGGAATTTTGGGGAAATTTTCAAAGTTATCTCGTACTTTGTAGCAGTATGACATAACTAATGATATCAATAGTTATAAGTGAATCGCAAGAACAGCTTTCTTGCAGCTAAAGATCTCTAAAGTTTAGGATTAGTAAAATATTTAAGGGGGTTTTGCCGCGGAAGTATATTTATAGAGAATGGCTTTTACCTCAGACTCTGCTTTTGGGATAAGAGAGCATGTCTGCCAATATATATAAAGCCAGACTGAGTTGTAGGCATTTAAGTTGTTCATAAAGACAGCTAGAAAAATGCCCATTGTACAAGCCTCTACCCCTACTCTTACTGATTATTTCCCCTTCCTACAACTCATTGGTCTAATATTAAATGATAATCCAATTACCATTGATGATAACGAGTGCCCAATGAGATTTTACCCAATTGGCTAGCTTAAGTGAAATCATTTTCCTCTTTAAGCAAATAAGCTTACTTGCGCTTAATTAGTTATAAATTTTATGGCAGCTTTTGCCTACTGGCTGAATGAACTTCTTTCTAGAAAGAAGTAGAGCATAAGAGTTGTGACATCTCTAAAATGGAATGCCACTAAAGAAAGTAGTAGCCAGTTCTATGTGGCAAGAGCGACATCAGCTTACCACCTTTTAGCCTGGTCAAATTACATCTTTTAGTATTAAAGGCTACTACTTAGTCTGGCCGAAAATATGATAATTTATATTTTTACAAGAGGCCTTAACTGGTGGATGTCAATATATATACTATACTTGGATTGCTAGATTGGAGCGAAGTATAAACCAATTTCAGTTTTTATATCCAACTTGTCCATTATTTGTCCTTAAACTAAGAAGCTATTTTTGGACCAGATTCACTAAAATCACTAGCATGAAACTACCCCTGAATTTATACTCTTTTGTAGATCCTATCATTCAAGTTGTTGAGTTTGCTAATTTTACCCAGGATTTAGCGTCTTTCTACGAAAAAAATCTATTTTTGAACCAACTAATGTATCCCCCCTTTCTTCATAACTTTAGCATTTTTCACTACTGAAATGAATTTACAATATAATTTTTATACAGTTTTTTTTAAATTAGCTTCCCCATTTTATTTATTAATGGCTCATGACAAAGATTATTATTTCATAGCTCATGTTTTGAAATATAAATTGGGAGATTCTGAACGAAGAGTGCACTTTGTTGCAGTTTAATGCTATTGGCTTGGGTATCCATTAATTGTAAATGTTATGGATGAATTGAAAAGACATTTTAATTTTTCTACATATTAATTTCATTAAAATTTTATTTTTTGCTAAAAATATTGCTAGTATCTTTTAAATAGATATAAATTAAATATGAAATTTTATACGCTGTAACTCTTTATGCATAAAAGCGCTCTCTTCGTAAAGAATCTCCCAAGATAAAAATGAAATTTTTGATCTTCAATTTTTAACCCTTTCATGGCCGGTAGACTACTTTTGACCTTTCAAACATATCCAACAGTGTTCAAATAAAATACTTTAATTTCGAGACTTCAAGAAATATTGTTACATTTTAAGATAGCAACAAATAATAAAACTGCTTATAAATCATAAACGAATAATAATCTCGATTTTTTTAAAGGGTGTTGGATGGAAAAGGGATACTTGAAGCAATGCCTGGATGGATCTTTCGGTTCGTAGATTGATCCAATTTCCCTTTAGGTACGCAGCCGGTAGACCGGCAGAGGAATTTATTAGTATAAGAATATTAGTATTTTTATGCCTTGCACCAACTTGACTATTTATTAGTTTATTTACCGCGTATTTTCTTTTATTGTTATCGTACCAATAAAATTCCGAGATTAAAAAAAAAAGGACGGAAAAGGGATAAAGTGAAATAAGTAAATCAAAAAATCAAAATGAATTTTCAATTCCTCCATTTATCCATTTCCCGGGCGGTAGACTATTTTTAATCTACGTATTAAAACCAACTATGTTCAATTAAAATACTTTAATTCCGAGGTCTTAAGAAATATTGACTATTTGTAGAATAGCAGCAAACTATTAATATACTTATAAATCATAAAAGAATCAATAAATTCATATTTTTTAATCATGTTGGACGGGAAAGAGTTAACAATTTGATAATCTCAAATAAGAGCCAATCGAACCTATCCCCTTTTTTAAAGCGTAGTAAATTGCTTTGTACCGAATTTTTTAATATTATATATCACTAGCTGACATTAATTCATCATTTTATTTCTTTAAACTTAATGATGGATTATAAAGATTTCTTAAATTTTAATTTTAATTTTTTTTTAAGCGGTGAATTTATTGATAATGTACACACTATTAAAAAAAACTAATAAAATATGTAAATTTTCAACCGATTCCCCTCTGGACCTCTAGGTCTTCCGAACCTTGTAGGCATTTGATCAATCTTAAATTTTGATGTTTAAAAATAAAATTTAGATAAATACTATATTAAAACACATGGTATTCAAAATAAATAAACGTAACTGATCTCACCAATTTCAATAAATTCAGCTCAAAACAAAAAATCCGAGTAAATTTTTGTACCAAACTAATCGTTTTTTTATTTTCTTATTTCAACCCCTGAAAATATACAATATAACTCATATAAAAACCGTGAAACTACTGGGTAAAAAAATATGTGTCCATAATATTTGAAATCTCATTACTTTGTGCATTTTCGTGGCGGTAAATTGTTTTTTAATCACTGATTAAGGCAGCTATTAAAATAAAAATAATTTAAACTGTATATTTATTAAACTATTATTTTAAAGCTGAATAACAGAGAACAATGAAATCCTTTGTGCATTATCAGCGAGTCGATAAATTAATTTTTTTCATAGGGTTCTTGACGATAAAGGATTAAAACAATAATGGAAAATTTTTTTCTTTCAGAACGCTTAAATACTAAAAAAATTCAATAGATCGCTTTTATATTCTTATTTATTAATTTCTTATAGAAATACTGAATTTTTTTTAATGAATAAAAATTCAATGACAAGCATGAGGAGATTTACCAGTCCACTGGTGCACATTAAAGCATAGGCTCATAATAGCTGATATTAAGAATATAAAAGGATCATATCCTTTTATGGGAATCTTAATTTGATGAGCGGAGGTTTTTCAATTGAAGTTTTTTTGCGCATCACTTTTGCAATTATTTTACTATCGTAAAAGTAAATATTATAGCGTAGATTATCTTATACAATTGTCGTAGTTAAATACGACTACAAAGAGGTTGATCCTCAAAAAAGGAAATAGGGAGAATCCTACAAAAACAAAAGATTTTTCTTTAAAAGTTTTAGCACATGAACAACTTCTGACAGTTTTTTTATCAGAGGATTTACTTCTTTGTGGAATTTTTTTATGTTAGAGTTGCTCTTTGTGTTTAGCTATACTATTATCATTATCTTATTACATTATTTTATTATATTATCCTTTTACATTTATATACCTTAAACATTAGTAAAACACCAAGTTTTATAATTAAATTTTTAACTATAAAAAGGCTTCCTTTTTCCAAGCTTTAATGGATATGAAGCTTTTTTGGTACAATAAAATTGAGAAAATCAAACAATTAAAACCTTTATTCAAACTTATACTATTGAACCAGAAAAAAAACCCTAGACTAATATTAAACATCTAGGTGGAGTAAAGGGGAAACTCCGACACAATAAATAATTTTTTCTGATCCAGTATAGAAAATAAAATAACTATTAAATATTTTTTCGCTTCTCATAAGAATTTCCCACATATTAGATAAAATTCACTAAAATTATTTACTAGCTCCTATGCTTTTTGTTAAATTCAGTATACTCACTATGAATAGTCATAGATTTTTAAATCTTGGCGATAACATATAAAAATATAAATACATAATATAATATAATTAAATAATATACCCGATTAAATCCGTTACATGATTAATTAAAATAATAAAGAATATTTTTAATGCTTGAAAATATAAAATTTTAATTATTCTATTAAATTCCCTTAAATATAGTCTCTAAGGCCGATAAAAAATTAAATAATCAAGTTACCGAAATAAAATTTTATTGAATAAGTATAAATATTTATTTTTAGAAAATTTTTAATACATATTATTTTTTATTTAAACTATTTTTTCCATTAAAATTTTATGATCGTCTCAGCTCTCATGATCTTTTTCAATAATTTCTACAAAAAAATCAGCGACTTTAAAAATAATCTCATCTAGATACTGAATGAATTTTTATGATCTAAAATACACCTTCTCCCTCTACATGGTTCATAATTCTCATACTTATTGGATTCAATTAGTCGAGAAAAAATATTCATTAAGTCTGCTTTATATCTCAATATATATTCAGATACCTTTTTTATAATAAACCAATAATAATAAAGTCTAAAAATATCTAAATTCTTAAATGTCCTTTATTCACTTTTCAGTTATTGAATGTAAAAATGGAAAATACAAAAACGATAAATTAATGCCAATATGACGCTTAAAATAATATCTTTCATATTTTTTATGTATTTTTATAACTGTCAAAATTTGCTATCAAAATTTGTGAATGTAATAAAACTCAAAATTTCTATATTCTTTATCTTATTTTCCACAAATAAAAACATACTACATTTAAAATTTTCCGCCAATACTTTTAATAAATTGATTTTTGATTCGTTTATGACTTTTAAGTAAATTTATTATTTACTACTAGTCTATAAAAATTCAATAATTTTTTTTTGTCGGAAATAAATCATTTTTATTAAACGTAGCTGTCTATATTTGGAAGATAAAAAAAAGTCTACCATCGGTGAGAGGGATATAAATTTCATATTTCAAGAGATCTAGAGGTATTAAACAGCATTTAATCCTATAGAAATAGTTGAGGGAAAAGCATAAAATAACATCAAGTTACTCTAAATTGAAATTTCGGAAAAAATTTAAAAAAATGAACATATAATTTACAATGGGGTTATCTTTTTATAAATTAATTTCTTCGAATTTAAACCTGGAAAATTTATGATTTATAATAATTCAACGCGATACATATTTTAAATACAGTTAAAGCTGGTAAGCAGTTTCTTTTTATTTATTATTTTTTTTGCTATTCATGAAACTATTATCAATTAAATGGTTATTCAATAACCAATATAATTACAATGCGTGTATTTATTTAATTGGTTACATTAATATTTAACCCAAAACTATTAATAAATATTTTGATAGGTTTAATCAAAAGATAGCGTAAATCAATTAATTTGGATGATATGACATTATCGAATCAAATAAAAGTTTATCATTTTAATATTCATACAGCTTAGGTAAGAATTCAGATCCATATGAATATCTGCGCATAAAATCAAACTCCTTAATTATAATTGTGAAAATAATTATTATCTAATTGGGCGAATTTTATTTATTTTCCACCATTTTTTTCTTTTGATAATCATCTATTTCGGCTAGTTTTCTAAAAAAAAAAATAGAGCTCATTATGGATAGTGCTTTATGAATAAAGAATTTAAAAATATGCAAATTCATAACCATTAACCATTAAAAAAAATTTAATATTTTTTTATCAACCAGCGCTTTTAAAGTGAAATAAATAAATAGAAAAATCAAAATTCTGTTCTAATTATGCTAGTAATAATTTTAACTATAAAATATCCTTTTCAATTTTTCTAAGCTGAAAAATAGTGTTTTCTTGGTTCAAAATCTGCCAAATATTAGGGGAAAATAATAAATAAAATTTTATTCATTATTTGGCGTGGTAGTCTATAAAATCACACACTGTCTTATCTCGGTAAAATAATACATAATAAATAAAAAAAATTTTATTAGAAAATAAAATATGACAGTTAAAAATTATAATTCAATAATATTTATAGGTTTATATTTTCTTAAGTAGTGTCAGTGTTATATAAAACTATTTAAAACTTCAATATATCTAATATATTTAAAAAATGCTAACTGTTTAAAATTAGTTGGTTGTTTTGTAGGAGTGATATGATAAGACGTAAAAACATCTCACATATTTTGTTAATGATAGAAACTCATTGCGAAAAAGAAATAACTGAGTTATATTTTTATAAAATTCTAAGAAGAATCGAAACGATATGCACTTCGAAAAGGAATCTAATATGTGATGATAAGATATTAACTCGAGTAACTTATTAAAAATCTATGGCTAAGACAGCATAGTCCAAGACTCTTCAATCGAGACCCTAAATAATATAAATCCAAGTTTAAATATATAAAATTAGAAAAGGATATGGAAAGATTCAAATTAGTAAGAAAATTAATATTTCTGATATCATTTTTGATAAAATTATTGATATAGTGTATGAGGAATACTTGTGTGATGTCCTCTCTGTTACAATCGTAATAAAAAAACTCAATATTATAATTATTATAATTATTATTTTGGATAAGTTCAAATGGCTAAAATTTGGAATGAAAATTTAACTAGGAATAATTATGCTATAGATAAGATAAAAGATTTTAAAAAATGATGAAAAAACTCGCTTTGAGAGAAAAAAAAACACTTTACATACTAAATAATAGTTATGTAAAAGTATTTATGTATTTTTTTTACAATTTTAATAACACGCATTTATTAAATCATAATGATCGAGTTTCAACAAGTATTATATTCATCTTTATTGCTAAAATTCATATAGCTAATAATATTGCATTTAAAATGGCACTTGTAAGATACCGATTAATTATTGAAGATATTTGAAAGGTTAATCTTTCAATCTCTAAGAAAATATGAAAACAGTTAAAGCTCAAATTTAAACGAATCTAAACAAAAATTATATTTTCGAGGAAGTGAAAATACCATGACTCATTTCCACAGTATCGAGCCCTGAGGATGTAAAGAGCTTCAAGAAATATATTACGGACGAATTTGGTAGGATAAATAAAGTTCTAACAAGATGAATGGTTTGAAACCAGAACTGGATGAAAATAAAACCAAGTATGTTTCTGCTACCTGTTCTAATCTAGAACAAGAGAAAGAATAACTGAATGGGGAAAAAAAGCTCAAAAACAAAAACACGAGTCGGATAAAAACAAAGTGGCGGTAAATTTTACATTAAAAAAAAATGACGAATTAGAAGTTATCTTTGAAAATAAAAATCATTTATATGGAAAATATCACCTCACATAAAATTTCCGGCATAAATTTGATAGATAAAATCGGATCTACATAAATAAAATAAAAATCTAAAAAAAATTTGTATTAAATAACATAATGATGCCCTAAAATTAAAAAAATTGAAAAAATCTACATATGCTAATATCACGGAAATAAAAATAAAAATATTAAAATTCTTAAGGTAGCCGAAATTTCTTAACAAATAAAAAAAAGAATCCACTATATCTCTTTTTGAACTCTAAAAATTAATACCGATATATTTGATGGACTCGAAAGAAATAGGGTTAATTACGTAATAAATGTGATATAAAATGTAAAAAATTAGTGATTAAAATGGGAAATTACATATAAGAGTGCTGAAAAGCTTAAATATTGCGCTGAATCCCATCAGGTTAAAAAAATATGATTAAATCTGTTAATGAATAATTTTTTTCAATAATTTGAATAATAAGAGAGATATAATTTGATAATCATAAAAAGTTAACAAAAAGTCTTAGTATCAAAATTTTTCATTTTTTTCCCTGAATTTTTCCTTTTCATTCAGCATAATTTACAAAGTATAAAAAATAAATAATATAAACTTAAAGATCCATAATTTTTAAATTTTAATCCTGTCTTTGGGGCTCAGAATATCTGAAAAAGCTAAAATAGAGAATACATGAATTGATCAGGTTAACATAAATAAAGAAATTATAGGGAGGTAGCGAGTTTCTTGTTAATATCTTTTGGTATAAAATGATAAATACAAATACCTACCCCTTTTTTGATTAGAAATCGATTCGTATTCAGAGAAAGACGAAATTGAACAAACTTGATAAAATAGATAATGAATATTGAATTAGAGAGCCGATAAAATTTGATGAATTTACTGATGGTATTCAGGGAATATATTTTTAGATTATTTTTTGAATATGATCATTGATAAAAATAAACTGCGAGTAGATATTCCACGTATTAACACGGAATTTTATTAGTACTTATTTTTACGGAATTTAATTCCAAAACATATAAATTTATATTATAATTCATAGTACAACTAATTTTAAATTTTGCTATTGTAGTATCAGCAATTTATGATAATTATTTATTTGTAACTATAAATATATCAATAAATTTTAAATGCTTAAATGATACCAAAGATATATTTTTTCAAAATAAGACACAAATAACAATAAATAACAATAAATATACCTAAAAATATTTAAAATTAAAGAGAATCAATAATAATTATATAAAAAAATATTTTTATTAGTATCTAACTTTATTTATAAACAAATATCTAAACAGGGCTCGTTTTTTAATAAAATATTTGTTATAAAATATAAGTGAATGATTTTACTATATATTTTCTCTTTCTAATATAAATTAGAAATATTTTATAGTTAAATATAAATGCCTAAAAAATAGTTATTAAAATAGCTATACAATTTTAAATTTATTTTTAATCAAAAAAAAATTGTCAATAATAGCTTAAAATTAAATCTCTTGACCCATAATTTTGTATTATTTATCTTTAATAAATTTTACAAAATTTAATCACAAAATAAAAATAGAAATAAAATATTAAGAATAAATTAAGAAATTCAGAAAAATTTTATTTTTATTCAAAAATTTAGTGAAGACATTGATCTTAAGAAATTTCATATAGGAATGATTATAAAAAAAACGAGGAGGTATAAAACCTTCAAAAAAATCATTTTTTCAAATAATATTTTTAGAATAAACTTTAATTTCTGATAGTTATTACTTTTTATAAATTTTTACTGGGTAATCGCTGAAGCTAAATTTAAAGATTTTTTTTAATTTCTTTCATAGATAGGAGTAATATATACATATTTTCCCAGCTAATAAATGAAAACTTATAAAATTAAATTTTATAAATAGCTCTTTCAGAATAATACAAACTCTGGCTTATTTTGGTAAAAAATAACTTATATTTACATCTATTGGTTTTTATGCAAAGTCACATAACTTTAGTAACTCATATCAGATCTTTACTATTATAAAATCTTATTATTTTAGCTCTGAATGATTTAAAATATCATAATATTTAATTATAATTAATACTGGCATAAATATTGTAATTTTTAAAAGTAAATCATTTTTAATGCATTCTTTAATTCTTTTTTAACCTTTAAACTTTCAAAATTACCTTGTTTTTTATACATTCAATATGAACTTTGGTATTAATTTATCTATTTTAATAAAATTTTCGATAAAAATAATAGGCTTGTATAATATTTATAACCAGATATTATAAAGTGTTTTTCAATAAAAATATACCTTAAAACGATGCTCATATTTTTCTACTTCAAATTAGTTTTATTTTTTTCTTGCATAGCACTATGGGGTATAGAAAATATTTTAATTTAGAAACCTATTTTTTTAATTATCTCTTGATCCCTTTCAAAATATTACATGATGTGATTAAATTTTGAATAGCCAAACAAATTATTTTCATTTTTTTAGAGTATTCTCTGAAATTTTTTATGAATCTGAATTTATTTCTATTTTATTTAATATTAAGTATAAATCATTTTTGATTTTTTATAACGATGTAGACTCCATCAGAATAAGTAACTGCATTACATATATATTCATATATTTCAATACCACTTGAATTTTTTCTATCCACTTCATCATAGGCCATGACTTTTAAATTTTAAAAAGACTTAATAGGATCAATTAGCCTTATAAGTCATGTATATCATATTTATTTTGATATTTTTCATTGATTTTCGTTATATTATTTAAATTTTAACTAGATGTTTTTTTTAAAAAAAATACGTCTAATTATCCTCCAAATTTTGATTCTTTTAAAGTATTTTTTTGTCCAGGGAAATTTAATTATAATTAAACATATATTAATTCAAAGTGTACAATTTTCTTATGTTTTTTTAATTATAATTTAATTTTTATGAATAGAAAATGAATAAATTATAAAAACTAATCTGGTAATCCATCTGATACTAATGATTTAATCTTGGGTTTGATTTTAATAATATATATAATTGAGATTTTTATAAGCGTATTAATTAGAATGGTCTCTTTAGCGTTCAGTTTTTTGTCTATTATATCTGTTAAAATAATTTGGCGAAAATTTGCTTTTATTTTCTGAATTAAGAAAGATTATTTATAATGCATTTATTATATTTTATATCTCTTAAAATATTTCGCATAATTATCCAATTTCATCTTGCATTTTAAGAATACCAAAAATATATTTATTTGATCTCGCACCTTGTTTAGCTCATTTACATTTTGAATTATCTATAATTTAATTAAAATTTTTTAAATTCAAGCCAATAAATTTTTTTTAGTTTTTTTCAGATATGTTACAATCTGGTCATACGAATCACCATTTAATGAAGCGCTTTAAATTTTATTATTTGTCAATTTAAACTGTATAATCTGTTAATAATTTCTTGAAAAAAAAAGTAATATTGCTTTTTTGGTATCACACTTTGTTTTTAACCAGATTTTAGGGTCTATTGTGAGATCAAATCCATATATAATCTAGTTAACTTTTTGTAGACACTTAAAAGATTTAATTTGGGATATGATTAATATGGTTTTGTTTCATATCTCTGGGTTCTAACTTTTTTATATGCCTTATAACCCAATGATTTTAAGTATCTTATGGTTAAGCTCGATCCTACTTGAGCTTCAAAATTAACTATTCAATTTGTTTGATAATTTATACAAAAATGTGATTAATTCTAAGCTTTAATTTTCTATTTACTGAATCATGTTTATTTACTTATTTTTTTGGTACGAATATCTTTTTTAGAGTTATAAAATCTATTATAGTTATTATTTTTGAATAATAGTATATTTCTATTATAATGGCCCAAATGTATGTAGAAGAGTCAGCTAGTGAGGCTAAGCTCTTCAGCTAGTTTGAGAGTCTTTTCATAGTGCTCATATTGATATTGGATGTTATTTGATTAATATTTATTATTAATAAAGAATTTAATATTTGAAATACGATTTGTATAATTATTAAGTTAGATAAATTTATTAATAGAATTTAACCAAAAAAAAAAAGTAAGTTTTTTAGATGAAATAACACTTCTTTTTTTTTTTT
>LSSN01001732.1:0-20681 GCA_001970855.1 Smittium culicis
ATGCCTCCAAGTGCGGGATAATGACTATAAGCGGGGATTTGACTACTGATATGACCCTTCAGGGCCAAAAACTCGACTACACCGACCAGTATACCTACTTGGGATATATCATGAATAGCAAGTGGGATGTATCTGGGACTACCAAAAACAACAAGAATAAGGTAAGGAAGGCTGTATACGCTGCGTACAGCTTCCTGAGACGGTCTGATGTGCTCACAGCACTAAAAATCAAGTTCATCAATTCGGTTCTGATGCCGATAGGATGCTACGGTGGGGAGAGATTTGGCATGAGCGAAGCTAGCTTCAAGCCCATACAGGCAGAAATCGATGAGGCAATCCGACTGGTTGCCAAAGTCAGGAAATCAGCCGCCATGGAGCGCATCAGGGACGAACTGGGCATAAGCTCAGTGTTCATGCGCACCAGCACAGCCCGTGAGCGTGCATACCACAAATGTCCAACATCAAAAACATGGATCGCCGACCTCATAAAGGCACCGATGAAGGCCCGGATGGCCACCTGGGTGACCGGGAGTGC
The DNA here is from genome assembly GCA_001970855.1 of Smittium culicis. Taxonomy (NCBI): domain Eukaryota; kingdom Fungi; phylum Kickxellomycota; class Harpellomycetes; order Harpellales; family Legeriomycetaceae; genus Smittium; species Smittium culicis. The sequence continues at coordinate 536 of LSSN01001732.1, forward strand.
CCGGTGGATCAAAAAATTTTGCTCTCAAGATTCAAACGGTCAGACTATCATCACGATAGTCGACCGAAAACAACGAAACAACAGATCTGTCATCCACCGGTGGACGGTGGTTCAGAAAATCGGCAATAAAGGCAACTGGGTTGACCTTCAAGCAATGTATCCGGACAAGAAGCTGGGCCTATAGGACATTGGAAAAATGCGTATGGGCACATTTCAGACTGCCCAGCACTTGTTGAAAATGAAAATCGTCGACCAAAAATTCAAAAATTTTTGCCCCTGCTGCAACTTGTGTGTATCTGAGACGATTGGTCACATACTTCTGATTTGAAGCCGCCGGTTAAATCACCAATCATCGAAAATCGGCTGGGTCATACCGAAGCCGATCCGTTCTGAAATAAAATTTTATTTTCTAATTTCAATGAAGCCTGGTTGAGACTAGTTTGAAAATTCATTTGGGAGGGGGGGTGCCTAAACATTCCTTGAGCCAGATTTGAGCTGGAAAAAGTCAGATTTTTGGTCGGAATCCGCGTGCCCAGAACAATTATACTGCAAAGTATAAGCGATTTAACATACCCCCCTTGAATAAATTCCCAATGTGTATGGAGCTGCTAGAGCAGCGAAGGGGAGTCTGCTGAATAATTGTTTATTTTATATTTTTTTAACTTTTTAAATATATTTATTAGTTTTTTTGTATACTTTTAAAATATTTTTAATAATAATCTGTAAAAAAAAATAGCATGATTTATTTACTAAAAATTTGATGCATCAAAAAATGTATTTTTTTAGTCATAACTTAATATATAAAAGGCGATGATATATTATTCATTTAAGTGTATTATAAAAGCAGTTTTTTGTAGGGTTAAACATTGGCATATTATGGAATATTTAACCAAATAAATGATTCGATTTTACATTTTTATTTTCCAGCTTTTATCATCAATAGTATTATTTAATTTATCGAATTTACTATAGTTCGATAAATGAATATTTAAAACTAAATTTATATGTATTTTAATTTATCAAATTGAATCTATATAAGTATATCACTATTTATTGAGCTATTAATGTCTAACTTTTACTTTTTAGCCAATAATTAATACTGAATAAGTTTTAAAAGAATTTTTTCATACTAATATAAGTATAAATATAAGGAGAAATAACATAATGGAAATTTCAACATTTGAATTAAATACATACATATAAAAATTTTAGTACTAAACGTAAAATTACAATGAATCGAAGATTTTGAAAATTTTATTTTATTAAGCATAACAAATTTTCTTCACAATTGAAATAAATGAAAAAGAAAAATAATAAAAGGGAAAATAAAAACATTTTGGTATAAAATTTTTTATCCCTCAAACTAAAAAGGAAAATGAAATGAGTTAAAAGCGATGTTAGATAATATACCTGTAGATTATTATAAATTTTTTGAATAATAAGAAAATTAGAACATTTTTAAGCCAATAAATTTCAAGAGATCAAAATAAAAATATAATGACACAGAAACAAGTTTTTAGTAAAGACAACAAAATTTCTAGAAACACATGATATAAAAGCCGAAAATGGAGAATATTTAGTTCGCTTTCGAATTTTAGTTCTAACATTTTTTATAGCTAGTTTTATCTTTTATAATTAATTAGGACTTAAGTTCAAATAAAATGGAATAAATAGCATCGAATACAGGATAAAAAGTATATAGAAATCTTAAAACTCATAAAATCTCATAGCTAAAAACTTGATTTAAATTCAACCCATTTTTTGTTGTATAACCTTTAAAACAAAAAATTCTTGGAACAAAGATCGCAATTAAAACATAAATAAGAAATTATATTTTTTCCTCTCTCAATTTTCATAAGCATTAGTTAAAATATAAAATCTCGCTTTAAAAGCTTCGGTATATGTAATTATTACAAACTGAATTAAATCCCAAATCGAAAATAAAGGTAGTGGTACTTTTAAACTACCACAATTATAATACAATACAATACAATTATTTTCCACGGCAAAACTACTAAATGAAATGTCATTTTTATGAATATCCAGTGTTATCGTTATAATTTAACTTATCCATAATTTAAGTGGGGACCTTAAGACATAGGTTGTTTAGTCTGGAATTTGATTAAGTATTCCCTTATTAGCCCTTTCTGGCTCCAGCACTCTTAAAATTATTTAAATATTATAATTGGATAAGCCAAACAATATCTATTTTTTATTAACCCTTTCCCGTTCAACACCCTTTAAAAAAATCAATTTATTGATTCGTTCATGATTTATAAGCAAGCATATTATTTGTTGTTAATTTAATTTATACCAATATTTCTTGAAGCCTCGGAATTAAAGTATTTTAATTGAACGCTGTTGGATATATCTGGTGGGTCAAAAATAGTCTACCGTCCGGGAAGGGGTTAAAAAAGTAAAGTAAATGATTCGTTTATGGTTTATATTCAAGATTATTATTTGTTATTATTTTACAACCTACCAATAATTATCATAGCCTCAGAATTAAAGTGCTTTAATTGAATATAATTGGCTATATTTTGCGGATAATAAATAGTCTACTCGTGAAAGAATTAACCCTTTCATGGGCGGTAGACTATTTTTTATCCGCAAAATATAGCCAATTATATCATATAAAAATAGCATAATTCCGAGGCTATAACAATTATTGGTACACTTAAAAGTAACAACAAATAATTAACTTTCTTTTGAGCCTTAACGCTTTCACAAGCGGTAGACTATTTTTGATCTACCAAATATAGCCAACTGCATTCAATTAAATTGGATTAATTCCGAGGCTTTATTAAGTATTGGTATATTTTAAAATAAAATCAAATTTTAAACTTGCTATAAATAATAAACGAATCAATACATTCAATTTTTTTAAGAGTGTTGGACGGGATAGGGTTAAGTGTATTTTAGCTTATATCCAATAATTTATTATAATTCTATAATAATTTGTCAGCTAATCATTTTTTTTGGATAGTTTTGGTAGCTATAAAAAAACCTACAGCCCTCGAAAGGATTAATGACTTACATGTATTACGATTGCTTTATTCATTAGACCTTCAAAATTTCAATTTTTTATTTACATATATCAATTATTATTTTGAGTGAGCGATTTTTTTAAATATGTATTTGAAATAGTATACTATATATTTTTTTGTATACATCTTTTTTTATATTAATTATTTTAAAACTAAAAAAAATATAATATTAGTTTCTTCGATGTCTAATTCTCGACGAACTTGAAAGATACCTCATTGTTTGATCATACATTTAATAAGTGACTTTTTAATCATAATTTTTAATTTTTAACTACATTTAGTAGGATTGAAAATCAAATATAGTGATACCTATTAAATATTACAATCTAATCTCATCTTTTTATCTATATATATTTCTTGAGAAATTTAACATGAACAAAAAATTTTTATTTGGTCTATTATAGCTTAGTACTTTTTTTCATATACTCTTTTAATTTTAACAAAATTACGTTTATTAGTACCCCCCTCTACATTGGTCCACCCATTTAATTTGAAATTATTATCAGTTGCAAGAAAAAAATAAAAAAATTCCAAAGAAGTTATAAACACGAGGATACCTTCAAATATATAACTAATTCTTGAATTTTGAAGGCTCTATTATCACACTCCACCTTTTTTTATTTTGAATTTTAAAACAAAAGAGTATATTATAAAAGTAAAAAATTTATCAAATTTATCCCTTTAACCCTTTCCCGTCCATCACTCTTTAAAAAAATTAATTTATTGATTAGCTTACGATTTAAATTGATATTATTATTTGCTACTATATTAAAATATACCAATACTTATTAAGGTCTCAGAATTAATATATTTTCATTGAATATAATTTGATATATTTGGTAGATCAAAAATAGCCTACCAACCGCGAAAGGGTTAAGAAGCAGTTGACTTTTTTTGATCTACCAAAATTCGTCACCTAATTCTAAGATAATATAAAATTATCTAGAGCTAAGATTTTATTGGCTACGGAAAATTATGCATACGATAAACAATAGTTTTTACTATGTTTAACCAATTATGATTTTTAATTAGGTATAAGAGTCTTGATTCTGGAAAGGGTTAGAGGACTAAGCAACAAACAACAATTTTCATAAAAACTATTTACAAACAAATATTCGATAAACATAAATTTGCAATATCAATCATTGCTAGTATAACCATTTAACCCTTTCCCGGGCGGTATACTATTTTTGGACCACCGGATATAGCCAACTGTGTTCAATTAAAATGCTTTAATTACGAGTCTTTAAAAAATATTGGTATGTTATAGAATAACAGCAAATAATTAATTTGCTTATAAACCATGGTCTAATCGTAAATTTGATTTTTTTAAAGTGTTGGACGGGAAAGGGTTAATAGAAAAATCTAATATATGAAAAATTAGAATTGAAGGTTGCAATTTTCTGAAGCTTTGATTTATTGGCTCATAAATTCCAAAATTGCTAATACCATCGAAAAGAAATAAAGATAATTCATTTTATGTATATGCTGATTCCAAAATGAAATTTTAACTAAAAAAAAGTAAAGAGATATTTATTGGTTATCAATTTTTTATGCTAATTTATACAATATATTATGCTATAAAATGTATTCTTCATAAATATTCTATAATACCTGGAAAAATTTTCAATGCTTTTAAAGTTATAGAAGTTCGAAATTCCAAATACACAAAGTCTAGACTAAATTTATGTATATCAATATTATTTATAAGATGTGCTCTATAACTTGTATTATTGTTTTGAATACGCTATTATGTTTGTTTCAATAATCGAATCAACACTCCATACTTATTTATGTTTATAGCATTTCAGTAAAACTTAACTGGTTATATTTAAGAACTCGAAGCTGTTGTGCCTCCCAAGAGGCTAGTTAGTTATATTGGTGATTCTGAACTAAGAAAGAACTTTGTTGCAGATTAAAACTATTGGAACGAAAATATTGAAATAAAAATCACTATTGGCTGAATTTAAAGGCGTTTTGATTTTTTATTTACTTATTTCATTTTAAAAGCATTATTTGCTAAAAAAGAAAAAAAAAGACTTTATTAGAGAATAATTAAATAAGAAATTTCATACACCGTAACTCTTTGACATAAAGGTTATCTCTTCGTAATGAATCACCCATATTTTATGTTTTATAAGCTGGTTTGACGATACTAATTCTGAACTAAAATATTATTAGCATAATAAAAATATGGCCAAGAAGTCAAAAAAATCTTTTTAATATCACTTTAAATAAATATTTCTGAGACCTCTTTGAACACTCAAAGTATATTTTCGTTAAACTTTGTTAAAATACAGCATTTATTATTACTTGAAAAATCAAAAATTCTATTTTGCTTAAAATAAAAACACCATACAATAAATAATAAAACAAAATTATATTAAAGCTTAGCATTAAGAGTAAATGTATATTATGGATTTTCACAGAAAAGGATCCATAAACCAAGGCCCTCTAGATTCTGAGGATGGCGACCAGGAAAAAAAATTTTTAGAAAATTTTTCACAGATAGGTATGCTTTTAAAAATTTTTTTTTAATCCAGTGCTTTATTTTAATCTTTACTCTGTATTTAGATGAGCTTAATCTGTTACCACTCGATATTAAAGAGAAAGTGTTACAGTCCTTCTGCGATATTAGTTCGAAATATAAACAGAAAGAAGTCGAAGAATCTATAAATACAGAAAATACGAGTAACAAAAAGAATTTTGATAACTCGATGTTTGTTGATACATTTTCTAGTTTTGAACAGCTTAATTGGGTTTTATCAACACTATGTCTAGGATTCTTACTACCGTTAGAAAGTTATGAAATAATAAGAAAATCTGTAGAAATATACCTTGACACTTTATTTTTTTTAAAGGACGAGTCTTCAAATTTTTATAATGCAATACCAAATAGTGAAAAGAAGTTGGTTGGAAAATATATGCTGGTATATTGTAATAGGTTATCTATCCTTTTTAATTCTAGAGAGATTTTTCGCGAAGATGAAAAAAAACACTATAGTAAGTTTCAGCAGCTTTTAGGGCTAAAATCTGGTTATAAACAACTGGGCAGTATGAGAAAATCCAAGCAACCAACATCAGTTTTTCTCAATAAAACAGAAGAAGATGTAGAAGCGGATAAATTCGAATTTTCAGGTGGTAGTAAAAGAAAATCTTCTCAGTATGATGTAAGCTCAACAATAAAAGAATTTAAAGAGAAACAAAAACTTGATAGCCGAGTATCTGAAAACTTATCAATAAAAAGTCAAAGCGTGGTAAAAAAAAAAGATAATAAAAGGGCAAGCTTGACTGTGGACTCATCTTTAAATAGATATTCAATGACTGCAGTAGAATCTGGGAAAAATTCATTGGCAAATAAAGAAGTTTATAGTGATAAATTGCACAACTCTGAATACCATAATAAAAGCATAAGCATTATGTCCGACACTGGTGTAGGTTATTATGCTAAATCAATAAAAGGACCTGATCCTAATATTGAAAAAAGTAGTAAATTTTTGGAGCGAAAGGAGTCGGTTCTCTCCGAATACAGGAGGGATTCTACAAATACTGAAATTGATAACATTAGAAAAACTAGCGTTGTACGAAAAATACAACTAGTTGATAGAATTAGGACTCAGAGCTTTAAGAGACCTAGGACCTTTTACAAAATAAATAGAACGAATCTTTCCAAGTCAAGCAGAGATAGGTTTTCTATATATAGAATGTCTATTGGCAAGGGCGTTGTAAAAAGCGCCGGAAAACATAAAAGATCTTCGCGAAGCAGCTATATCAGCGATTCGATATTATTAAATGAAAGAATAAGCACAGATTTCTCTCTCGAGAGCTTTGGAAGCAATATATTTTCAAATTTCTCTCCAAAATATTCAAAAGGTAAGTATGATAGCAAAACCAAAAAAAATAAAGAATGCGATAAAAAAGCGTCAATGCAATCTTTCGCAAGCAATATATACTCTGAATCACTGGAAGCTAATTCCGGAAGTTTGCATGATAGTATATTTGGTTCTAGTAGTTTTAGAGATAGTCTGGATTATAAAAGAAGAGGATCGAGAAAAGGTTCAGCTGTTCATTCCTTTATATTCAATGTCAAAGACTATCATAATCCTGATAAGGACGATTTTTTTTCTGATATATTAAAAGGAAAAAATTTCCAAAAAGAAACTCTTTTTTCACGGCAAAGCGTTCTAGAAAGCAAAGTAGTTGATTACAACTATATCGAATTGCGAAATTCAAGGCTAAATAGTGTACGTGACAGACTTGAGTTATATACTAACCAAAATGATCCAATTAATAATGATGAAAATGTTCAAGATACTGACGTTTTATGGGAAAAGCACATAAATCTGCTAAATGATGTATTCCAATTTTTTTCAACTGCTTTAAGGTCATTCAATTCTTACTGGGATAATGATGTTATAAACGATTTGCAATTAATTATATTAAGAATAGTAGATTTTATTTTATCGCAAGGTGGACTAGATCCAAAAAGAAAAGAATGGGAAACACACTATAAAAATATCCTTGGAAGCCGAAAATGGAATAAAACTTGGGCTAAGCTTGGGGACGAATTAGTAAAGCCTGCTTTGAAGATTTCGATTAATATTTGGTTCCTTTGTAAGAGCTCGATGAATGAAAACTTACTTAGCTACTATAACTCCAGGCTTATTTATTGGTTTCATAGACCAGAGGTAGTTGAATTATGGCTTCAATTGTATGGACAAGTAATTTTGAGGCAGCTAAGAGCAGATTATGGGGAGCTTGAATGTGTAGGAGTTGAAAAAATAAAAATTTCAACTCCAAAATTCAAAATGGGGGTAGTACTTTCTCGCGAAACTGCATATAAAATGTGGAAATTTATTTCAGGCTTAAGGATTAAAAAAGAAACTGTTACTCTAAAAAGCTATGCAATTTATTCGAATGCAGTTTCTCAAATAGTTAAAGTTATGGCTTCAATAGGAAAGACTGAAAGTCAAATCGAACATTTTAGAAAAAACAACGAAATTTTACTTTCACCTCCAATAAAATATATCCTGGACCTTTGCGGAAATCCATTAATGGCAATAATTTCAAACAAAAAACTTAAAGGAAAAGACTTTTCAAAAGCTCGCATGAGAATTACTAGCGCTCTATCTAAACTTATGTGCACCGAAGAAATGTCCGAAAATTATAATAATCCGATCAATTATAGTTTAATTTTAGCACTCGATCAAGGTTTTGAAGGCGATTCTGAGGTACAAGCAATCCTTCACGAAGCTCCAGCATTAATAGGTCTGAATCCTAATGCTAGAGCTTATTATGAGCATATGCTTAGATCAATACGGCTGGTAATCCCAAAAGAGATAAAAGGGATGAAATTGTATACAAGTAGGAGTGAGTTGAGAAATAGAGCATTAAAAACTCTTCTTTCAATTCTTTCTTTACCAAAATATTATTTATTATTAGGAATGAAGGATACAATAACTGGGTATAATTTCAATGAAAGCGGGAAAAAAGGCAGTTTACTTGGAGTATATAGAAATTCTTTTGGAGTTTCAGATGAATTATCGTCAGCAATTAACACAATCGAGACTTACATTATTCCTACGCAGCAGTTTTTTATAGAAAATTCTAAGGTTGCAGATATGCTTGTTGAATTCCTTACGTTGATATTGTCTACACTTACTTCAGAAACTAATATTGGAAATTACATTTTGACTTTAAGAGCCACTGCGTTATTTGTTTCAGAATATTCGATATTGATAAAAGGGTCATTAAAAGCTATAATAACAACGATGATTAAAAAAATAAAAGTGTCACAATCATCACCAGAGTTTATAGATCACGCATTGCTCAGTATGTCACATATATCAGAGATTCTGAAGTATATTGAAATAGACGACGACGAACTAATATATTGCATAAAAAAGATAGTGAACCTTCTTTCAAGGTGTGATATTCCTATATATAGACATTCAGACTATGACTATGCGCACCAGAGATTTTTTGTAAGTGCTAAATGTTTATTTGGTTGGATATCTTTGAGAACAAGAAGTAAGAATACTGATTTAGAAAACCTGAAAGTCGGTCTTAAAATCGTTAAAAGGCTTCTCGGTTTTACTACAAAAGTTAATCCTGTGAGAAAAAGAGTTTTATCTGATACAGGAATGGAAAAATCTTCTGAAAACAACCAATCACAATACGAATCAGATGATAATGTAGATTCTGTTGATATGGATGAAAATACTTTCTTTAAAAAATATATGGAAGAGACAAAAGACTCTGAAGAAGTGGAACTAATCAAAACAAGCTCAAAGCTTAAAAGCTTCGGTATTAATAAAAAAAATAGTGGAAAAATCCCATCTATGCAATTTATTAGCGAAAGAAAAGATACTTCAAAATTTGAAAAAATTCAACCTAAAAGATTAAGGTCATCGACTGGCGTTGATCAGATGGTTTATAAAAACTTTGTTTTGGATGAAGACTTGAAGGAATCTCTAAATGGAGTTATATTCTCTCTAAATGCCACGCTATTTAATAATACCGAAGCTAAAGATTTAATCTGTAAGTTTTCTTTCCAAAAGATGCTAATCAATATTGGAAAGAAAGCAGTTAAAAGCGAAGAAATATTTGATGTGGGCCTGGATTTGGTAATTGCACAAAAATCGCTACTAAATAAGAGTAATAAGGTGAAAAATGACCAAGAAACATCATATTTTTATATAATCAACGACTCGATAACATCATTTACGAAACTTGCTCCTAAAAAATCTAAATCATTAACGGTACCTGTACTTATTACAACCAGGAATGTTAATGGAAAATATTCATCCATTATATCCAACGTAAACCCCGAACATTTGGATAATAGAAATAAATCAATACACCACGCCGATAAAAGCTCGGATCTTTTTATAGGAAAGAATGATACATCCAATCCAATGAGAATATTTTTAAAAAGTTCGGAAGTTATCAAAAAGAGAGACTCTAATAATGAAGAACCAAAAAAAAATGATGGTATAGAAGATAATTATCTCGCGTTAAGTAGTGGTGATTTTTTGAATAGCATTAATAGGAACAAATCGGATTACAATTTATACAAAGGAAAATTAGGAAATGAACGAAAAGAAGACTTGCTAATAAAAAGAAATCTTAGTTGCGAATTTATTTTTGATAGTGACGTTAAAAAAAGAAATAAAGGTATAAAAAAACCATATTTCTTGAATTCAATAATTGGAATTGACGATAGTAGGAATAGAGATACAGGAAATATTCCAATAATATCCCTACCTTCAGGTTCACCGGATACAAGAAGTAAGGGTGACATTGTTTTAAGTAATGAAAATAACAATTTAGAAAAAGATCTGAACCAACTATTTAGACTATCTTTGGAGAAAATGGAAAGTGAAGATATTAATATCAAAAAAAGCAGTTCTACATCCAACAAAGATAAAGAAGTTTATGCCGCAAAGAGAGAAGCAGGAAATACTAGCACGAAGATTAATGAATCCATTGAAACGCTAAAACCACTTGATATCAAGCTTGAAAAAAATCCTACGCCATGGGTACATTCAGCTAGAGCTGAGAGACTTGCGATGTCACAAAGTAAAGCAAGAGATGCTCGAGGATATTCTAGCCTTAGTGTAGATATGCTACCTAAATTAAATGACATAAGCAACACTACTATGATGTCTGATTTAATACGAAAAGATAGTGAAAAAAGAAGTACACAGATCAACAATTCTAACCACAACAATCAGTTCAAACCAATACAACCCACCTCTGAATCTGAAATAATTAAAAATTCTGGAAATTTACCGTCGTCTTTTTTACTGAAACCGATCATAAATTCACAACTCCATTCACCTATAGAAATAAACGAGGATCTTATTAGACAGCTAACATTACTCGACTGCCTTGACTCGTAAGAAATAATAATACTATTATTATTTTTTTAAAATAACCACAATTTTCTTGAATTTTTGTCTAATCTAATCTTCTTTTTTTTTTTTACCAAAATAGATCTTTTATGATGAGAGTAAATGTGGTTTACTTTAAGTCTCCGTTAAATGCAATAAGTAAAAACTATGCGTCCTTCAAAAATAAAGATGAAATTCCAGAAGAATTATATCAAATGCTTAAAACTCTTGGGAAGAAGGTTGAAAACAACGCAGCAAATTTGAATTTTGGATTATCTTCCCATTTAGGGTTTAGAAATATAAATAAAAAAAATATTTTATTCCAAATTTCGCCAAATTTAAGTCCTCCTAAAACAAAGGTCATTGAACGTAGTTATATTGATCAAGATTATCCTGGAGGATTAGTTGATGACAGCTTTATAAAAAATTTAGATAACGATAAACATCAATTTTACAAAAATATTACAAGAGAAAATGAGAATAATATTAATACCACAAATAAAATAAAAAGTTATCAAAGCAGATTCATCGTCTCTGATGGCCTAAATAAATCAGAAAGCCCAGAGGATACAGTAAAGGATAGCTGCCTAGAAAAATTCTTTAAATGCGCCCTACAGGATAGCATAGTTCTTGTTTATGCGTCTAGTGGTATTGAGGACATTAACATGCAATATTTTTGGGAAAAAATATCAAATAGCTACAGTAAATTAAAATATCCATCTTCCGTACCTAAATTCAAAGATACGAATAGCAATCATAGCACTTTGAATTCACCAGCCAGTGTAGCCTCATTTAATAGCAGTGTTTCAAGCAGAGTAAGCTTCTTATCTTCAAGTGAATCAGAAACTGAGTCAATAAACAAAGATATGCCAAAGATATCAATAAAAAATGATAGTAACTCGGTCGAAAAAATTGCTGCTCGTAGTAGATCTAAAAGCGAATTAAATGCGCCTAAAATAAAAGAAGGCACATTAAATATAAAAACAATGTCTCTTGACGTTAACAGTTTAAATAATTATAATATGGTACCAAAAATTATAAAAGATTCTAAGGGCGATTCTATTCCGGAATCAGTTGCCTATGCAAGTGCTGAAAAAAATGAAATTAAAGAAAAATGCGACAAGTGTCTTAATTCCGAATTTGATTTATTCGATATACTTGAGCCAGCGACTGAATCAAACCTGGTATCAAAACCGAAATTTGCTATCCTTTTATGCCCGGTACGAGCAACGAAAGGGCAAATGTTTAGAGTCAGGCTCGTAGCGACAAGCAAAGATGCAGAAATTAGGGAGTCTTTACTTTCAAATACAGGGCCTTTAATTTCGGGAATGTCGGTTCATTACACGCAGTTACCGCTACTTCTTTTGGTCACCTTGATTGAAGCAAAAAAGAACCTACTATCGCTTGAAAATGGCAACTTTTCGACTTTAGCTAAAAGAAAAAACATGATAGACTCTATTCGAAAAGAGTACAGCATTTATGACACAGATGATAAAACCGGAAAACTATCGCATTTCTTGAAAAATTTCTCTACATAATCGCGGCTGGTTGTCTATATTTTAATCATAGAGTTTTGAAAAAAACTGATTGACCTTGACCATTTTTTTAATTAATATTAATACCATTTACTCTTACTAACTCTTTCATATTCCAGCGCTCTTAATTGCGCTTTTAAAAAGATTATTGGTCAAATCGTTTAATAAATTTCTATTATCAAATAAATTTAATTATAAACTCTTAAAAATTTCATGAAACTAAAATTATATAATCATTTTGATATAGCTAGCTTTTTTTTTTTTTTTCCGGGTGAAAAAAGCCAACCACACCTGAAAGGGTTAAAGAGATAATATTGTATAATATCAATAGTACACATAGACCCGAAAATGGACAAAACACTATTTATAAGCTATTAAGCGATTTCTTTAAATACTTGGATTTTTTTTACACACAATTATATTTTTTAAAAAAAAGTAGTTACTTTGCAATCAAAAGTATTACATTTATAAATAGTTTGAATTAAATAAAATAAATGTTGTTAGATCAAATATTTTTGTATCGGTAAAATGATTAAACGCGTAAAGTAGGAGTATTATATCCAATTTTAAAACTCTCAAACGATACCTTCCATTAAAGTGATTTTGTTTAAAAAATCCTCATATTTTCTATATTTAAACGATTCTTTCGTCTAGAAGACTTTTATTTGATTTTTTCATTTTGTTTTTGTTTTTGTTTTTGTTTTTTAATTTTGGTATACATGGAGTATTTTGAGCAAGCCCTCAAAACTTGTTTAGTGTAAATATGTAATGAAAATATACTCGTAATAGATAAACTATGCTACTAATTAATTTCCATCAAAACAAAGGTATGTATTTATGGCAAGAATTTCATAAGTTATCACTTGAGCATGGTGTGAGATAGGAATCTTTATTCATGACTGTTAGGATATGGAAAAAAAAAAAGACAGAATTTAATATATATACAAATTTTAAAACAAATATCTAAGCGTATCGGCGGGGAAAAAGCGCATTATCTAATACTCCACGTAAACTAGTCATTGAAATTTTTACTTTGGCACTATAATTTTATATCTTTGTTTAAAAAAATTATTAATTCGAGTTTGCTTCTATTTTATTTTATTTGAGGGCTTTATTTGGCGCTGATAAAGAAATAAATCATGCCATATTCAGTCTCAAGAAAATTAGATTAATTAAACTAAATCCAAAAATAAACACTGACACGTAACTATGGAGAGTGTTTAAGTGTCATTAAAACAGAACAATGTGGTGATCTAGGTCTTTTTTTTTTTTTTTTGGATTTTGTGGAAGATCTTACAGCGAATAAAACTCGTGCAAAAAAAAAAAAAGACTGTGGGCAATCAGAGCACCAACATTAAGTATTAATATTAAATTGGTTTGTTTTACATAGTACAAATTAGACCATAATTAATTTACAATCATACGAAACGCATTTTATGGGAAATAAAAGGATACTCTGTTCTATAAAAATTTTATTAACAGATATCATCAGTTGGTATATTATAATCTAAACTGTTAGAAATACTTTTAAATACCATGAAGTGTAATATAAAGACCTTTTAGTAGGTTAACAAAAAGGTATCATTCGGTTCTATATTCTTTAAAAAGCTAAATCATCAATAAATTCAAAGATAATGCAAAGGGGTGTAATTATCAGAGGCGATTAAGCAAAAATTCTCCTATTCACACAATAAATAAACCAAGGGCGAATTTAAATGAGAAAAAATAACACTACGCTTGCACTCATTATAAATTGATGCTGTTTCCAAACTTCAGAAGAAATTACGTCTCAAATATAGTACAAGTTCATAATCTACCTTCTTATAAATCGTCAACCGAGTACTTACTACACCTAGCCTGAACACTTTAAACACTAAAAAAAAAAACTTGATTTATTAATTCTCTTTACCATCATAATATTTTTTTTTCAAGCTCGCTTTTTATATAAACCTTGGATAAATTTTTTGCTATTAAAAAAAAAGTAAAAGTGATGTAATTTAAACTCATTAAAAAAAATACTAAATCTTTATTAAAGTTTATTTTTGTAATTAATAAAACAAAACAAAATGCTACGATTTTAGAAAACGCAACTGAGATAATTAGCTTTGTTGGTGACAATCACGAAAAAAGCTGAAACTTCTTAGGTTCGTTTATCTTGAGAAATAAATATTATTTAAACCAAGAAAAGCTCACACAAATACTGTATTTATTTAGTGACCAAATAACAATTTTAGGTAGAAATCTATTAAAAAAGCATAGATTTGAGCACATGGACATGGGACTTTGTAAAAAAAAATACATACATTATGTTTTTATACAATCAGTGCACTAAATTTTATTTGTCGGGTTGAATAATTTAGTAAGAACTGTTGTATCATTTAAAGATCCCTCCTCCTCCTCCTCCTCCCAGCTTAATTGAGAAACTTTATTGATGATATGAGAATTTTTCTTAAAGTATTTTATATACTTGTATTTTTTTATACTTCACTAGTCAAAACATATTTACAAATACTTGGTAAATGGGAGATCATTTCGAGGAGCGGAACTTTTCCTTTCATGTTTTTCCTACTTTGCAACATTATTTTTATTTTTAAATCTTACTAAAAAACATCATCGAATGAATTATCTGATACAACCAAAAACTTTACCTCACATAAATAACCAAATAGAATATCAAAGAAAAAAGATAGGATTCCCCTAAGAATATACCATATTTAACGCGACTGTTGTGGCGATTAAAGTTATACGAACTAAACATTTGTTAAAAACAGCCTATACTATAAGAATATCGAAATTTAGGCTTTCAGATTCGATAGATGCGATGACAAAAATGCCCATTGATGAACATAATATAATAAGGTTTAATAGTGATTATCATTAGGTATTCTAACTTTTTATTATTATAGTGTATATTGGATATTTACGGAATTGGGAGATTATTAGAGGAGCGGAACTTGATATATCAAAGTTTTCCTACTTGCAACTCTAGTTGATTTTTAAACCCAATAAGCATATTTTATCAAATTGATTAACTATTTTAGCCAACAACCCGCCTAATTAAATAAAGCAATTTAGTGACCAAGGAAAAAGTGTTCCCCTTACACAAAGGATCTCCCAAATATATTGATATTAATTTAGTCTTTAGTGTTATTTACCCAGTGATTAACCAATTTGATAATTGTTCTCTTTTCAAACGATTTGAGTCATAATTTCTTCGAGGGGAAGACATCAAATTCATGTAAAACGCAAACATACACCATTTAATCTTCCCCTAAAATAGCAATTTTAGTGACAATTTAACTTTTGCTCTTTTGGCCATTTCGTGGGCAGTAGACTATTTTTGACCCACCAGATGTATCCAACAGCGTTCAATTAAAATATTTTAATTCCGAGGCGTTAAGAAATATTGGTATATTGTAAAGTTAAAACTAATAATAGACTTGCTTATAAATAATAAACGAATCATTAAATTTGATTTTTTAAAGAGTGTTGGACGGGAAAGGGTTAATCTGTATATTTTTACCATCTAATCCATCTGATAACAAGAGTCATAGTCTTATGTTCAAATAAATTACACAAGCCACTTAAATAGTTAAAATTATGAGCTTTATTAGAATAATTATCAAATAATCCTGGAAAAAGTAAGCATGACCCAAAAAATTTTATTAATACGTTTTACAACTTATGTGATTTATACAATTAAAGATAAATAGAATAATAAAATTGCCTATAAAAGCCAAATATTCTCAATCGGATTAAACGGCCACAAATACCATTAATTATTGATAGCCAATGAACTCTCAGCAGTGTGTTTGCACAAATTATGAATCATGAGATTCTATTTGCTAAACAGTGATAAGTGTATACTCACTTCATAAAAAGTCGCAGCGATATCTTGAATAAATAAAAGTATAATAAGAATCACGCTAACTATTCAAATTGTCATCAATATTTTTAAAATTTGAATAACTAAACGCAATTTTGTAGTATTTATTCATATATCTTGATAACTTCTCACATTTATGTTCCCAGCAACAAAAACTTTGCTTTTCTCGATCTTCGCTCGCAAAAATCATACCAAATTTATGTTTACAAGAATGGGAATCGATAAATTGCAAAATAATTCCTTTCATCAGGACTCAGCAGGTTTAAATCCATATTTACTATTTCTATAATTCCTTTTTTTTAGCTCACATGTTTTTTTAAATACAAATTTAGTTATCATCAAGTCTTCATGGGTACCTTCTGAACCCCCAACCGCCTCTTTTGAAACCAAATCTTTTGATTCTTTTCTACTTGAATGCCCTAATGGCATATACACTTCGGCTAGAACAATTGGTTACTCTAGAATATTAGCCTTGGAAAAACATTTTGCTAGACTTGCCAAAAGTTTGGACTTGTATGTAAATGATGATCAACCAAGAAAAGAACATGTAGAATCAAAGATTATCGAGATTTTGGGCAGTGAAAATTCTCAGGCCTACAAGTCTGTTGATTTTTGGAAAGATACCTTATATCCTCTAATAAAGTTGGGCCTTGAAAAAAACAAACAAAGATACCTTAATGATTCTGACCATGATCAGGTTCTTGATAACTCTTCAAATGAAATTCTTCCTGAAGCAAAAATCACTATTTCAATTTCTGTAGACCCCATGATAGTAACACAATTAAATATTATTACTTCAATCTATACATTTTTAAACAACTTTTTTTTTAAATTTATTTTTGCTCGTACTAACTTGGAAAATAATATTAGATAAGACTTCATGTTTGCGAATTGAAAGTAAAGGATTCAAAAGATCAAATCATTATCTTAAACAAAGGTTCGAGACATAATCCAACATCTAAGCAAATATCATGGGTTGAAGAAAGAAAAGAGTTGGAAAAGCTCTTAACTCCCCGCGTAAATGAAGTTGTTTTGTATGACCCCGTGTCTTTTCTTTGTACAGAAGGTCTATCTTCAAACTTTTTTGTTGTTGAAAGACTACCTCAAAACGAAACTTCTATAGTAAACTCAACATCTACCAACCAAAGTAATGCTGAAAAATCATCGAATTCTAAATCGAGTGATTCTCGGTCAAGCTCAATTTACTCCACAAGTACTCCTGATATTGAATATCTCACTAAATCTTTCCGAGTCGCTACTTCGCCCCCATCAACGGTACTGATGGGTACTATAATGCAGCTTGTTATCAAAGTATGCGAAGATGACGGTATCAAAATTTCTTACAAATCGCCTTCAATATCAGATCTCCAAACTGATCAATGGGTAGGTGCATTCATCACCAGCACGAGCAGACTCGTCCTTCCAATCGAAACTGTCAAACTAAGTGATAGGTAATATTTATATTCTTTCTGATAAATTATAATAATTTTTTCATTTGCTTCAAATAATAACCAATTACCCATAATTGTTTTAAAGAAATAGTGAGCTAAGAATTGGTTCAAATATGCTTGTTCAACATATCAAGAACAGAGTTGAGGAACTTGCTAAAAAAGATTCGGCTAAAGTTCTTTGATTCGCATTTTTCGCTTCAATTATGTCCCATTCATACTATAAACTGTAGCTGCACCTAATATGTTTGACATGTAACATCATATTAAGTTTATATTTGATATAATCTTCATGATGCTATAAAAACCAGCGCTTATTGCCAAACCAAAATAATAAGAATGTAATTTCCAAATTTCTATCGCCTTTATAAAGTTATAATTTTTTATCTCAGAAATTGTTTAGTTTTTTTTTTATTTGTATTGAGTTTTTTTTACACACAATACCCAATAATTAATTTTATTACTTTTTGATATTTTCTATCTTGTTTATACTTGTTCTTTATATTTTTAGAGAAATTGACTGGATAGATGGTTGAAATGATCTATTACAGTTGCTATATTTTTCGGTACTGTTTAGTTAATTTGTAGGTGTTGCCAACAAGTATTTCATACTATAATAAAAATCTATAAAAAAAAAATAAAATCATCATTTTACAAAGTCTCCAAATAGTTTCTTTTTCAGTTGTATACACATCACTTACTCAAAAAATAATAATAATAATAATTACTGTGCTCATATCATTATCAGCTCGTCAAAGTTAAAAAAAATAAAAAAGGAAGGATACGTGATAATGAATTTCCATTAAATATATTTAGTTTAATTCTTGGTAGTTATAAGTAGCTGTTTTTTTTATATTTTTATTAGTTAGATAACTTCAAGCACACAGACCCAGGATGGTGGCTTGAATTTTCTATGTTTTGTTTTAATACTTGATGGAGTTGATGTTGTAACGTCCCGTTAGTCATCTTGTCTAGTGCTTTTCAAGGTTGAAAAAAAAAAAAAATTTTTTTTTTTTTTTTGCAGAATAAATAAAAGATACTATTACGTTTTGAGTATAAACCAATTTTCGAAAATAAAACTATATTTTCAGTTTATGTAACTTGATAATTGAAATTTTACAGTATTTGAAACAATCGCTAATTTGGATATCAATCAAGCAACATTATCTAATTTGCATGCATATAAAGTGTGATTTATGTTGCTGATTAATACCGAAATAATGACGAGCAACGCAAATTTTCAAAAAGAATCAAGTCAAGTTTATATTGGTAATAATAATAAAAAAATAGCCAAGGATATTTCAATAAAAAAATGGGAGAATTAAAGATACACATTCATGAGAAACATAAAGATAAAGGATGTTAAGATGATGGAGGATGGGGGGGGGGGGAGGTAGAAGACTAATGGACAAAGTTAACGGAATAATTTGACGAGCGCATGGTGCTGGCACATATTTGAGCAAAACGTGAAGTGAAAAAACGGTCCGCTGTTGAAGCTGGCAAAGAAGTCCATGTTGAACATTGGGCATACTGATCCGCACACATAGCAGAAAATGGTGTCAAGATTAAGTTTAGCCAAATCTACTAGCCATAATGGCCATTTGTTGGCAGCTGGCTGCGATAAAAGTAAGCAGTCGGATAAATTACTGCGCGGAAATTCAATGCAAGGTAGTTCAATTGTGTTAAATAGGAATCTACTAGTCTTGTTTGGATGGATGGTGCTTTGCGTTTCATAAGCTGTAGTGGGCAACAACCGTTTTGAAGATTCGACAGTGTCGCTATTAATAAAATTTTCGAAAATTTGGTTCCATACTGTACCCATGTGAATACTAGCCTTGTCGGAAATTTCAGGAAAGTTAGGGAATAGGTCATTCATTTCAATTTTATTTATATCGTCTATCCCAAAGCCATTTAAGGCCTCGTCTTTGGAGCTCAAGTTAACAGAGGCTATTTTTAGATTAGGCAAAGATTTGCTTCTTTTCATAGTTATTTTATTAAAAATAGACTTTTTTACTGTTATTGGGAAAATATCTTTACTATTAGAGTTGTGGCTTAGTCCTAATAGTGATTGTATCATTTCATCAGGACTTGGCTGTTTACTTGAAATGCACTCGCATTTTGAAAAGTTATCATTACAAGAACAAATTCTGAGTTTATTGATTTTTGAGAATAGTATGCATCTTATAACTACAGATGCGGCCAAATCAGCAAGTCTAGGAACAGACTGGCTTCTGTGTATCAAAACGGGATATTTTTTTGGATTAGTGAACATTTCGGGGGGTTTGAAATCTCTTTCTAGATTTGAAAAAAAGAGCAGCTCTTCATTTGTTGGTTG
>LSSN01001733.1:0-15685 GCA_001970855.1 Smittium culicis
TTTATCTTTTAGCAATAGAATAGGAATAGGTTTTCAGAGAGCAAACGTATTTAACAATAGAGGCTCAAGAATGAATAAAGGAAAGATCGGTCGCATGATTGACCATCTGTTCTATTGTGGAATAAAATCAAAACCAGTATTCGCGAAAATATTAAAATCGGTGGATTTATCTGATAAAAATCCTTTATTTGCTGAATGGAATATCCAGGAATTGAAGCCACAACCCAAAAATATCAAAATAAATACTTCAAAGCTTTTAAATCACAAAAAAAATATCATAAACAACAACAGATTTGCCGTTCTAGCCAATATGAAAGATGGAATTGATGACCATGCAAAGAAAATGTATGGTAATATATGGAAAATGTGTGAAGAAAATGGATATCTTTCTTCAAAAAAATCCAAAAAATTTGGATTATTTTCCGATAAAACGATAAAATTGATAGAAAAACGGAGAAAACTGTTTTTAGGATATTAGAAAGGGGAGTGCAATCTAGAAAGATATAATACAGCAAAAAATGATGCAGTGGATTCAAGACATGAGGATTACAAGAAAAAATCTAATAGAGAGATAAAAAAGGCGTGTAAATTGTATTTGGAAAACAATCCACGCTTTTTATGGAGGTGGTTGAAATACCAAGCAAAAAGATTTAACGCTTCGAGTATTGACGGGCCGATATTTGATAGGAACAGAAACATAGTAACTGATGGGTTAGAGAAAGAAAAAGTTTGGGCTGATCACTTTGAAGATTTGGCTAAAAATGTATCGGGAAATAGTAAATGTGCAGATAAGTGGGGAGAAATAGAACAAAGACATAATGAATACTATGAAGAATGTGACAAAAACATAACCTGGGACGATATTCGACAGGCCAAAAAAGCTACTCCGAATAACAAAGCTCCAGGTATCGATGGAATACCAAGCGAATTATGGAAGTTAGTTCAAGAAGAAAAGAACCCAGAATCGTATTTGTCTAAGCTTCCAGTCGAGTTATTATTAAAAATGTGGAGCTCAGCGCATATATCAGAGATATTTAATACATGCATAATAGTCCCTATCGCTAAAAAAGGAGATCCGAGGGATACTAACAACTACAGAGGAATATCACTTATTCCTACTTTAGTCAAAATATTAGCCAAAATAGTGGCCCAAAAATTGAATTAACTAGACTTCAAATATAATTTGCTGGTAAAAGAGCGGGCTGGCTTTAGATCGAGAGAAGAATGTGTTTCACAAGCAACTGTACTATACGAAGTAGTTAGTCGCAGGAAAATAAAAGGAATACCGAGGTGGATAGGATTCATTGACTTTGCTAAAGCATATGATAGAGTCCCACACGAGGCTCTATTAAGTAAACTTAAATCGCAGAAGATATGAGGGCAGTTGCACAGAGTAATAAGCGCTTTATATAAATCACCCAGAATTTGTGTGAGAGTCGGAAATTCTATATCAAGAAAATTTGAATATAGTAGAGGAGTTAGACAGGGCTGCCCAGCATCTCCAATGCTGTTCGATCTGTTTATTAACGATATTTTGGAAAATATAAAAGGAATAAATATACCAACAATAAACAAAAAAATCAAAGGATTATTGTTTGCAGATGACGCAGTTGTATTTGCTGATAGCTCATCAGAACTCCAAATAGCCTTTGAAAGAGTATCAGAATGGGCAGAAAAATGGGAGATGCAAGTTAATTCATCAAAATGTGGAGTAATAAGAATAGGTCAATCAACAAAGATGATTTTTATGATGAAAAATGGAATAGTACCTCAAGTTAAAGAATATAAGTACCTCGGCATAATGTTCAATGATAAATGGAATCATATCTCCGCAATTAAGAACAATGCCGAGGCTGCCCCAAGAGCAATAAGTGGAATGTACTATTTTTTGGAAAACAATAAAACTCCTATAGCAATAAGAGCAACGCTCATTTGATCTGTAATTATCCCCATAGCAACATATGGAGGTGAGATATTTGGAATGAGCCAGTCACGTATCAATAAGCTTCAAAAGGTTGTAGACCTAGCCTCAAGGCTAATAATTGGAGCTGGTAAAGCGGTAGCATTAACAAGATTAAGAGAAGAGTTAAAAATAAAAACAGTCAACGCAAAAGCTTCGGTTTCAAGAGAAAGGGCATATTTTAAGTCGCACAATTCTAAGACATGGATAGCCAAACTAATAGAAAAACCAATGAAAGCTAAACTTAGCACATGGGTATCAGGTACAAGTAGATGGATCAAAAGATTCTGCAAGAAAGAAGAACCAAATGAAACACTAAAGGCATTGAAAACAAGAACTATAAAAAATGACAAAAGCGTTATAATTTAATGGGTAAAATCTAGTAGAATTGGAGCTATTAGAAATGTAGCAGGTGTAGAGACAGTGTACCTTGAGTATTCTAAAGGAATACAGTTAATAATAAAAATAAGATTAGGATTATTTAAAACATGTCTGAAACTAGAAAAATCAAGACAATCAGATATGTTATACCTTAGAAAATTTCCATTTTGAAACATTAATAAACCGGAATCAGTAGAGCATCTGATACTAGATTGTTCAAAATGGACTAATGAACGAAGAAAAAAATTGTGAGAATTTATCCCGGACACCTAGAAACTATTGCCCGGTTCAACTGATAAACAGTTACTTGGAAAGCTCCTTGGAGGGGAGTTGATCTATAATGCAGTTGGGATTCGAAAGAATTTTAACAAACCTGCAGTCAAAGCGGTGTTAGAAACAGCATCGTTTCTGAGTGCAATCTTAACCACCCGCACTATTACTCTTAATGAGTTAATAGGAGCACCAACCTCCTGGACCCAAAGCCGCAATGGTATGGAGAAACTATTGGGTCGGGATGGAATTGGTTGAGAATAACCTTTAATATATATATTTTTACTTATCTATTAATTATTTTCAATAAATTTCAAAAAAAAAAAAAAGAAGGGATATTCCAACAGCAATGCGAATCGCCCTGGTTAGAACAGTTTTGATGCCTATACTGTACTATGTAGGTGAAATATTTGGAATGTCGGCAACAAGAGCCCGAGCGTTTCAGAAGATAGCGGATGACGCTGCAAGGCTAGTAGCAGGTGTCGCAAGATCAACAGCACTTCAGAGGCTTCGGAATGAGCTGAAGATTGAAGAAATAAACACGCGAGTCAGCGTCGCTAGAAAGCGCGTCCATACAAAATCGGCCGGCTCAAAAACATGGATCAGCGAAATGATCAATCAGCCGTTTAAGAATCGACTGGATACATGGGTTAGCGGAGCTATCCGCTGGAAAAAGCGGTTCCTTAAGGGAGCTGATAGCAAAACGACTGCCCAAGCTCATCGGGATAGGAAGATAAGAAATGATAACAGCAAAACAACACAGTGGGTTATGAGTAACAACATCGAGCTGACGTGCAACTAGATGTTACTGGAACTGGAATATCCAAAATATGTGCGAGGAATTAGGCTGCTAGGTAAAATTTGCATGGGTACATTAATTGCTGTACATAACATATTTATTATCATTTTCACTTTTTAAGACTACAAAACGAGTTCCTGATCTGAATTACTGCGAAGCGGAAACTATAGAGCACATGATACGATTCCAGAAATGGAATACGCAACGGAGAATCTATGTAGTGAATATTGAGATGAAAAATAATTAAAACTTTATCTGAAAAGCGTAGATATATGGTTTTTTTTAGTAGGATCCTTGGTGGGAGGGTGGGCTCAAATATCTATTCATTTGATTCACAGGAGATGAGATAACGTGATAATTAAAATGTTGCTGAATACAGCGGAATTTCTCTGAAATTTTTTTTCCCGCAATATGAAGCTTTAGGATTTGGGAGGAACACCACTTCTCTTGATAAATTATATACTAGGTAGCGAGGATCTAGAAGTCGATAGGGGAATATGTTATTATTTTATATACCTTTTATAAAATCCTTTTAGTACCATAAAAAGTATTTAGTTAATTCTTTCCTATCAAATATTCTATATTTTGATGGATTGTTGATTCATATATGATATTAATATCAATTTATATTTGAAGATTTTTCACAAAAATCTAATGATCCTAAGTCCTTATAATTAAATTATTTTTCCAGAAATTATTATACATATTTAGAGATTCAACCAACTTTTGTATTCTTTGAAGAAGTTTAAAAAAAAAGATATATTATGGCTTAAATTTGAAATGGATAGGTTGGAATAACTATTCAAATAAAAACATCAATGTTATCGGGCTAAATATGAATGAAAAACGTAATATTTTATTCGATACCTTTCCTTAAAATAATACATGCACTATACATACATATATATATATTATAGCCATTTTCTCTTTAATTCTTAAATGTTTTGGCTATCTAGGTATTCATATGTTGGGTAAAACTTGTTATTTGTATTTAGAAGGAATATATTTTAGTAAATTACGATTCTATATTGTATAATTTATATGTTTGAATATTTTTCATGTAAATAAATAGCTTGATTTGCATGAAAAACATGATGGCTAATATTTTTATTTAAAAATATTTATATTCTTCGACGACTTAAAATATATTTCGTTGATAGTATTATAAAAGTCACATTTGAAAAATAAAATGTGGTCAACAAAATTAAAAGCTTGCTTTGGTTTGATAAAATAATCAATTTGGTCATAGTATTTTTGACTAGTTATTAGGCTAGTTAATAGTTAATGGTTTTGGATTTTAAATTCTTTATTGTTCAAGTTTGTGAAACTAATCTTAAATATTTATAAGATGTTAATAATTTATCTTGAAGTATATTTTCTTAAAAGAATATGTTATGATTATGATTTTTCTTCTGTTACATAATTTGTAGTATTTACAACTGTTTGAGTTATTGTTATTATCCTGCTACTATTACCGACCTAAATTTGAGTTTGGTATACCATTATTTTCATGTTTATTTAAAATTTTTATCCTGTATTTTATTGCTGAATTTTATGCTAAAAGTAGATCTAGAAATAGTATTTAGTTTAAATTTAGGTATTATCTGCTATAAGTACCTAGTTGATTTTTTATATCATAACTATTTATTACTTTTTTAGTTAAATTCTAAGTATATCTTTAGCGCTTATTAAATAAAAAAAGTCTCGATTTATTAACTAGGATGTTTTAGTTTATAAAACTAAAAACAGCTTTGTAAACACTATTTTAATAACTCCTAACTTATTATTATGTAAAAAAAAAGGCTACCACTAAAAATAGCTCGTCATTCCAGTCATCAAATTTGCAGATAGGATTAACTAACATAGCTGCATTACTACTTCCTAGCATTAGTTTTATTCGTATTATTGCTTCAATAAAGTTGCTATGATATTGAAAGAGTACCCTTAATAATTAAATATAATGAGGAACATGAGTTTGTTCAGCTTTCTATTTTCCCAACTTAAGTAAAATACAGTATACATCATGATAAGCTATGCTCCGAAAATGTAAACATAATTTTATATCTTAAATATACACAGGTCACTAGAGCGATTTTCTTAAGAAACACAAAAAATCTAAAAATATCCGCAAATAGTACTTTTGAGCTTTTAATACATACTCTCTATCTTGTTAATTTCCAAGCAGGGCAAATTTTAGGTAAATTAGGTTATCCCTGCCCCGCCCAGTGCTCCTTAAAAAATACAATTTATTGATTCGTTTATGATTTATAAATATATTTATTATTTGTTGCCAAAACAAAATAAAGCAAAATTTCTAAAGGTCTCGGAATTAAAGTATAATAGTCGAAAACAGTTGGCTATTTTGGTAGATCAAAAATAGTCCACTACTCGTGAAAGGGCTAATAAACTCTCTGAGACAAAAAAAACTCGTTGGAATAGTTTGGATGCGAATTGAATATTTTTAATTTCATGATTAGAGACCCTTTAAAAATTTAATAGTTTCGCAACAAGTATACACTAAGCGCTTATTCATTATATGTGATTAAAATAGGAATTTTTCATAACATAAAACTGAAATTAGTAACTTTAAAAGGATAAGAACATTAAAATTAGAAGAATATATTTATTTGAATCCTTACTCATTAAGAGAGTAAATAAGGTTTAATACCGCTTTTATAAGTCAAATACTTTTACCAGAAATGGATATACAAAACAATTACTGTGTTTGAAAAATAATACAAAGTTAGAAAGTTCTTTCTAGTTAATTATTAAGTATGATAAGTCTTAACAAGATTACTAAATTAGGTTAAAAAATTGTAAGAAAATATTCTTTAAAATTTTTTTCGTCATACATAACTTGGTTTTAATTTATTGCTATGATCGGTACTAAATTTGAAATGCTAAAAGCTAGTCAAACGTAATAAGTAAAAGTAATTTGATTGCGAGACCCATAATAGTTAATTTTTCTTTTCAATATCGCCGCAATTGAATTTGAAGGTTGAAAAATATATTAGCGAGTCAGAAAATTTAAAATAGTGAAATTCTTGCGAAATGGATAAATAAAAAAAATTAATTAAATTTAATTGCAAAATATGAGATTATCAATTATACCACTTATAAAAATGAAGATGTCTTAGAAATCAGAGTATTAACTATAAAATTTTCTTTATAATAAACTTCATATTTGCTATTAACATAAGTATTAAATTATTCGTGAATGTAGTTAGATATCAAAGTAAATAATGTGATATTTGCTAGTCATGAATTCAGTGCCTAGTCTTGAAGTCATCTTTAGATTAACGAGAACTAAGTACATATGATCATTGAAGACTATTATTTTCTCTATATTTTCCTCAATACTATACTTGTAAAGCTGAGTGGATACATGGATGGGGATATAGTAAAGTAATTGTGCCGCTTTAAAGCAACCATCCGATTTGAAATACACTATGATAAATGCAGAAAAATAGTAATGGGTTAGCTATTTAAAAAATCACCGACTGATATAAACTAGAAATCTAAAATATACTGGTGGCACTTTATAGTTTGGCTTTTTATTTTTTTAGGGCAATCATTTTTTGTATAGTTATGGTTTGAGTCAGGCTGCGCTAATTATAAAGAACGGAAATCAGAATTAAAATGTCTCAAAGATTTAATGTTGCTCATTTTTTTCCAAATATAGCGAGATCAGACTGTATTATTTCCTATTTAATTTTTGGATCTAGCTAGCGCCGAGCACTACACTTGATTCGCTGTGAATGGAAATAAAAAAATCAAGAGCGCTAATTGGGAAATTTTACGATGCACGCGAATGAAATAGTAATTTGAGCTGATATGATTCACGGGCAACAACAAATAAATCGACGGAAAAAAGTAGCTCTATGTAATTAGTTTTTTTTTTAGCGACTTATAAAACGCGCTTTTTTAGCCCCAATTTAGAGTGAGTCCACTTATTATCTGCTTTTTTTCTGTACTTGGTTTACTATACTTCCATCTTTTTTATTACATTCCTATAAATACCGTTACCCTTCCCAATAATACCTCAATCTTCCACACATATTATTATTTAACTATTATATTTCTACTATCCTTGAGCATACAACTATAAATCACGAATCTCATATCTTTGATTCCTTCAATATGTTGGAGCAATCTTCCAATGTCAATCAAAGAATTCGAGTCACTGGATTTTTAAACAAACTATACTGGTAACACTATTATTAATTAATTGTTTACTTAATTGAAAGAAAATTGTAACTTCCTTTGGAAGAAATTAGATGTAGACGTGTGGGTATCAATAGGAATTACGAGTTTATTTATTTTTATTTTCCATTTTATAAATATTAAGCCATAAACTCTTTTTCTTAGAATTTATAAATTGATTTCTTTATTATATACTCGCATTAGCCTGGTAGAAGAGCCCTCCACGGATGGATTTATCCGTTGGTCCGAAAATGGCGAATCTTTTTTTGGTATTTCTTTTTATATTTGATATTTTAATTATTTAAATAATCTACCCTCTTTTATCTAATCATTTTCAATTGATCCCATCTACTAAACTAGTTTATAAGCATGAAGAATTCGCTAAGGAGATACTCCCCAAATACTTCAAACACAGTAATTTATCTAGCTTTGTAAGACAGTTGAATATGTACGGCTTCCATAAAGTTCCTCATCTCCAACAAGGTGCTCTTATAACTGATGAAACTTCTACTGAAAGTTGGGAATTTTCAAACACCTACTTTCAAAAAAATCAACCTGATTTGCTTCATTTCGTTACTAGAAATACAAGGTCTCGCAACTCAAAAGGCGAGTACTCCGATCAAGGAAGTGAAAGTCATAAGCTAATATCCATGAAATCTTCTGTAAAGCCTGAAAAAGACCGAAATATCTCCCAAAAGCTAGATAAAGTTCTAAAAGAGATAGAAACCATCAAGGGTCATCAAATGACTATTAGCAGTGAAATTAAAAAACTAAAACAGGAAAATAGAGTTCTATGGAGCGAAGCTGCTTCTACTTCTAATCGCTCACTTAAACAACAACATGGTATCGAAAAAATTATGAAATTTTTGGCTACTGTTTTTACTTATGAAAAAGCAAAAAATGACGTATTTAACAAAGGTCATTTACTGCTGGCTGACAAATCGACGGATTTTTATAAAGTCAACAACTCTTCCCCACCTTTTGATAATCCACTATATTCTGCTCTTAATAGCCCAGTTCCTCCTCAAGGTTTTTATTTTTCTTTACTCCTCTATTTACCTATTACTAATTTTACACTCATTCTATTTCTTTCATATAAATCTATATGTCTCTTATTTAGACTTTAACAAAATTTTCGCCTCAACCCCTCCATCTCAAGAAGACAAAAAAAATTTATCCGATAAAAACCTTGATTATATCCGTTCCCGCCGCAACCTTTTTGATAGCATTGATGAAAGTGATAGTTGTATTGAAAAAGATTCAATTAACAATAAGCTTTTAAATAAAAATAAAATCGCACCTATCATTAAAAACGAATCCTCACCAACAACGAAGCAAAAGGATTACCAAGATTTGCTAGAGTTCGAAGCTGAAAATAATACTGCTGGAAGTAATATAAAATCATCTATAGTACAAATACCTAGCCCTCAACCTGTTGTCACGGAATCGCCTGAAGATATAAACCAAAAAACACCGATAAAACAATTAAAATCGATTGAAAACAATGATGAAAGTGTTGATAACTCATTAGATGTTCATAAAAAAATTTATAACTCATTAAAAGGAGAGAAAAATTTAGATATTTTGAAGTATGTTCAGCTACATTCAGATATTCTAAATCACAACATTGAGATTCTATCTAAACTAACTAGCCCGAAGTCACCAAAGGCTTTAGGCCAGGCCCCCATTCTTGATGAATCAAAATCAAATAATAAATTAATTAGATCTCCTAAAAATAACCCTCAATCCCTTTTAGAGTGGAATAATGCAAATAAAATAACAAATAGAAACACTTACCCATCAAATAATAACGAATCACAAAGCATACCGAACCCTATCCCAAATAACAATTCCAGTACTGATAACCCTGTCCAATTGCTTATTTCTGCACTATCAAGTTGTACACCTGAACAACTTGATATTTTTGTAAAGTTATTTACTATGCTTGAGAATTCTGGTAACAGCCTACCTCTTTTGGCACAGCAACTTGACTCTTCAAATAGAAATAACAATCCTATATTATCTCAACTAATTTCTAACCCTGGAAACATTAAGCAAATACCAGCAAATCAACCTAACACAGCAATAACCGCCAGCCCATACAAGAAAAATTCTGTTCTTAATAATTATAACTATTTGGCCGAGATTCTATCTAAAATAGGAAATAACCAACCTAAACTACCAGAAATACCTAACCAAGCTCTCTCTAATAACACAATTGTCCAAAACCATGATTTAACAAACGGTATGAATTTTATTTTACCAAATAATTATTCTAGCCAATTAAAGCCAGAAGCCCAATCTTTTGATTATATCAACCCGCAATTACCTGAATATTCCCAGCTTCAGAACCCTCAAAATGATTTCAACTTTAATATGGATGGAAATGATCATGAACTTTCTGAGCTAAAAAAATACCTTTTAGCCAATAATGCGCTAAATTATGACCACCATAGACTACTCACTGGTGATTTGTCTCTCTTGAATAATCCTAATATGAATAATATCGATAATAAAAATGGAAAGCAGACAGCAAGCCACAATTCAAATGAAAGTAATGTTAATAGCGAACTAAGCGATCTTTTATTGCAAAATGGTAACTCGGATTTATTTTCGTCATTCCAAAATCAGCAAAACCCCGTTGACAACCAGCAATTTAATTGGAACTTGAATATGCCCAAACTACCTGATGATGAAAAATCTCCTTTTGATGATAAAAACCCGCCTATTGCCCCAAAAATTAACTTCAAAAATAACAACATTCATGAAAATTCAGATTTACATAGTTTTAATTTCCAAGATTCGCTGCCCGACTTAAAAGCTTCAAATAATAACTTACCCAAAGGCAATAAACAACTGGTTGACAACTTTGATTTTATTAACAGTTATGGTCTAGGCCCAAATAGCAATAATATCCCAATTATAAATAGCAGCATTCCTTCGTCTAATATCCCAACTGATTCAAATATTCCCAATCCACAAATACCACAGAAAATTCAGGCCCAAGGCCTAAATGAACAGCAACAATACCAGCAGCACCAATTTGGTATTCAACCCACTGAGACTCAAGAAACTAACTCGCAGAATTTTTTTAATAAAAACCCGTTACTGACACAAAATCAACTCAATTTACTAACGAATCCTTCAAAGAGCAGCTCAAAAAACGATAATGTGTTTTACAACCAATTGCCTGCACACGAAAATGTTAGTATCAACGGCAGACCTGGTGTAGAGCTAAATAGCCAGTCCATGCAACAAAGTGCAGAAAATTTTTTCAATGATTTTGAAAATTTTATCAATTCGTCCAATAGAACCGCTCCCTTGCAACAGGAGCCAAAACCTCATAATAATAACGATTTTGGCACTATGACTAATAATAATAATAATACTTCAGGTAACACATCTCCCGTAAACAGCCCGATTGATAACATTTCTCCAATTACTGCTTTGGATTCTGATTCTTCAAATAAACTGACTAATAATAATCCCAATAAACGACCAAGCAGTACAAACTTGCAAGATCAACCTGCCTTTAAAACCCAGCGTATGTGAATATAAACATGATCTGTAATCTTATTATAAAAAATTACTTATTATAATACATACTTTAGCTCTCTCCTCCCCTAAATTAGTAAAGTATTAATAAAAATAACCAATTTTTATATACTTATTTATATTTTACTCTTTAAAAAAAATGAATTAAATAATTTATTCTCTAATTTTGTAAATATCTTGGGTAAGCTCTAAATATTATTTTTCAAATGTTTCAAAAAAATATAAACATGAAATAAACCTTTACTAGATTTTACTCATTACCACATTTATTTTTTTTTTTTATTTTTTTGTATTGGGTTTATGGAACCAAGGTAAATTGACTCTTAACCCTTTCCTGGGCAAACACTCTTAAAATAAATTCAAAGTTATAACTGGGTATTCCTAATAAAAGCTATTTGTTATTGGATATATTGAATTAAGTATCAAATAAATTATTGCACTTTTCTATTGTTTTATCAGTATGTCATTTGGCTGGGTAGTTTTGGTAGTTCAAAAAAGGCCAACCGTCCCTGAAAGGGTTAAGATTAAAAATCAATTATAGTTTATATGTTCCATTTTTAACAATTGCCATAACTAACAGTCAAGATTTTTTTCTTCCTGCACCTTTTTCCACCTCAATTTACCCCTTCTCGAGCGGTAGACTGTTAATTGTGTGCCAGATACAACCAGCTGTGCTCAATAGCTATAATTTAATCCATAGATTTATTCAATAATTCGTTTGTTATGAAATAGCAGAAGTAATTAAAGAACCAACAATGTTTTTTTTTTTACAGCGTTGTAGGTGAAAGGGATAAGAAATTCAAATGATTGGGCTATAATTTAGTTCGATACATCAGACCATAACTTTTACCTCCCCATCTTTTTTTCACCATCCCGCCCTAAAATGTTTCTACGGCAGAATAGGTTCAGAAAGATAAAATATATTTTAAGCATATTTTATAACTATTGATTGTGATACTAAAAAACGGACCATAAGCTAAAATAAAAGAATAAAGTGAAATTTTGGCGGAAGTGAAAGAAAAAAAGTTATAATAAAAAATGATTTTAGTGATTTTTTTGTTTTTTGGTAACCAAGTATTTTTTTTTTTAAATTTTAAATAAACTGATTAGATTTCAAATGGATCCTCGTAAACATTCCAAGAGCTTCTCCAAACGCGACCTTTCAAATCTTTTGCAGGTTTGTTGTACCCCACTGTGAATGGGAAAAAGTAAATGAAAACTATCATTGAAGCAAGCGCCAAAACAACGACGATTCTGTTGAGTGCAACTTTGTTTGAGCGGAAAGAAAACTTAGTTAAATAGTCGATTTGGTATGCTAGGAACAAGAGAGCAAAATAAAGGGCTGGTAAATAATGATGTAGGTATGTTACTCTTCCCATCAAGAAAAATGGGAGATAGTGGAATGCCCACCCAGACCATAATAAATAGGCGCCAATCCAGTAGTTCTTGTCGTTTACTAGTTTGTATAATGCGCTTCCACCGATTTCAATGCTGAAGCTGTTGCTTGAGTTTGAAATAGTCGAGTATCCAGCTGGAAGTCCAGTCATTGGACTGTCAATAATATTGCTCATATTAGGTTGAGGGAGTGGTATAGTAGTTTTGCCGTGCTTTTTAGCTGATAAAAACCTTGAGTACAAAATACTGCAAACTAATATCTGGAATGGGAATAATAAAATAGCAAAGCTTGATAACCACCACAGTATTGGATTTCCAATTTCGTAATATTTAATTTCAGTGTCACCCCAACCCACCATTCTCATAGGTCTATACAAAAATGGCCACATTTCTGGAGTTGATTCGAGCTGATTGTATTTATCTTGATCAGGAACAAGGGCATTATTTGAGTTCGCCATTTCTATGTTAAGTTGGACGATGTCGAACAAAAGGAATGAACTGACATATTTTCCCATGTTTCCATTCTTCAAAGCGGTGTTAGTGTGCTCTTCAACATTCCAAAAAACCTCATCGCTGTAGTCAGACTTTTTAATTTTTGTACAAGATACTTCCCTTTGGTTCCAACCCCATGACGGCAAGTGTCTTGGTTTGGTTCTCAGTAAACAGTCGTATTTTACGTTACGGAGAACAAATTTAGTAATGATGGGATGTATTTTGTTATCCTTTAGAGGTCCAGTTTGTTTGAATATTTCAATTTTCCATAAATCACTTTTATCCAAATCAGTTTCTTTTGAATTGTCGTAAGTACTGACCATTAAATCGCTAGGAGTTATAGGGGCTTCTTGAGATATGGTTCTTAGTACTCTAGAGCTGTTTTTGTGGACTAGTCTCATAAAATCGCCATCTTCAAAAATTTTAGAAGTAGGATCAGTTTTTTTAAGTTGTGATTCAGCGTCTAAATAAAGAAGCCACTCATTATTGAAATCTTTGCCTTGGAAAGTGGTTGCTTGGTATTGGATCGAGTTAGTTGGGTAAGTATGGTTGTGCGAATGAAGTAATCCAGACCTGGAGTAATAAGATCTCAGTCTGGCAGTTGAATTGTCAGCTACATCTATAGGCTGGGTGTTTAAGCGGTGGCCGATTTGCCCAGCTTGAAACTTAGTAGATAATCTTTCATCTCCGGAGCCAGC
Organism: Smittium culicis; assembly: GCA_001970855.1. Taxonomy (NCBI): domain Eukaryota; kingdom Fungi; phylum Kickxellomycota; class Harpellomycetes; order Harpellales; family Legeriomycetaceae; genus Smittium; species Smittium culicis. The sequence continues at coordinate 13,754 of LSSN01001733.1, forward strand.
TCTGTTAAGAATTCCAAAATGAACTACGAATGTTAAAAGATAAATGACCAAAGGTATAAAAATCAAACAGACAATTCTAGCAGCCCAGTGATTTAGATAGTATTCCTAAAACGAGGATAATATATAGAATGTATTGTTGATAAAATAAAAGGAAAATTGAAGGAAAAGGGCAAAAAATCATCCTATAAAAATGCTATTTAAAAAGTAATTAATGAATTAAAAAAATTACCAAAGGCATCTTGAGTTGGCCATACATTTCCCATAGATGCATAACAGTACTCAGACCAACAGTTGCAACACAAAATAGACCAATCCATTTTGAACTAATAAAAGAAATTGAAATACAATGATTTAAAATGAACTATTTATGATAATATTTATTAAACTTACCTTAAAACAAACCCAAGACTGACGCCAGTGAGTGCGAGCCACAAGAACCATTTATTAGTGAATGCTCTAGAAAAAAAATATTATAGTGCGAATAGGTATTAGTTTATATAATTCTAAATAAGTATATTTGAGATATTAAGAAGAGGTAGCTTACTGTCGGCGGTATTGTCCAAATTTTGCAAAGCACATGATGGAAAGGGCGGTAAAAAATAGAAGGGGTTGATCAAGCAAAATAAATTTACTCATTACGCAAAGAGCATTATCTATTTTAAAATATGAAACGAAAAAAATCGAGGTAGATAAGTAAAAATATGATAAAGAAGGCATAATGTGTAATAAGAGAAATCTGGTTTACCAAAAAGAATAAATAGAGCAGCGAGGGTAGAAGTATTTCGAGACATGTGTAGACTTTTGCAAGTTACGTAAGCCAAAGGAATTAATAAAATTCCATAAAGGGCTAATTGGATTCTCATAGAAACGTAGTTTACATAGCTGGGATACTCATTTCCTGAAGGAAAATCGAAAGTGCCATTATGGCCAGCAATAACTTCGGCAAGGGCGACGAGCATTTTAGCCAATGGAGGATGAACATCGTGATAAAAAGTCCGATTAATATAAAAGGCACCGAACTAGGGATCATGAAAAGAATAAAATATAGAATTTACAAAACTTTGAAAAGATAATATTTAAAAAAAATTATACTAACCTTTCCGAAATGTGCTTCATCCCAGGTAACTTTATTTGATATACCGATCTTGTAAATTCTGGTGAATAAACCAGCAATAGTTAATAAAACAACGATTATTACGTCGATTTTATTGTCATGAATCTGTTAAATAATATAAAAAACAAATATGATTTAAAATGAAGAGAATTCATAAACGCGAAACAAGAAGGAAATTTTGGCTTACGAATTTTTTGCTGCTGTACACTGAAGAGGAAAAGAGATGCGAAGATCTTTTTATTAAATTATCGACTGAGAAACTAGAACCTTTTGGAAATGAGTCTGACAAGCTGCTGAAAGAGCTATTATTGGGAAGGTATTTTTTTTTCTTGTCGGAATTGATATCGATTGATTCCAGCTCAATACTTTGATTTTGTGGAAGTATTATTTGAGCGGGGGAGAAGGACTTGTTCCTACGCTTAGCAGAAAGGTTATCCTCAAACATCGTATAATTTAATTCATGAAAGAAGAAGCGTTTTACAATAATTTGGGCTTTGGTTGATTGTATTATATGATTTAAACTATCGAAGAAAAAAACCTTAAAATTGATTCTAATATCTTTGAATTAAATCTCTGAGCATTATAAGCCACCGCACCAAATCACCAATCCATTGGATGCTCGGATGCCACGGCTATCATTTGGCCAATTATGTTTGAGACTATTTTTCTCTATAGGGCAGAGCCAAGATTTAAAAATCGCCTATTTATCATAATTTTCTCAATCGACTTTTTTTATATTGATAGGCAACTAAAATCCCATTGGCAATCGCCTCACTATTGTAGATTTGAATTACTTAAATTATTTCCTATTGCCTCTT
>LSSN01001734.1:0-21229 GCA_001970855.1 Smittium culicis
AAAAAAAAGACTTATTATTTTGCCTTTGATTGAAGTAACTAAGTATTTATCTAATCTAATAAATTTAGTTTTACCAATCAACCCAAAGTCTGAAAGCGAGCAACACAAAATATTTTGTGCTAATCAGTAAAAATAATGTTTTGTAGGATATTTTTCAAAAGTAAAAGCTTGTTCACATCGCTAAAAAAAAAAAATAATAATAAAGATCTTTTCTTTGTTCGATTTAGTAAAAAAAAAAAAAAAAAAACTGCTGGCTTTATCCGACTTTTAAATATTTATATTCTACTTTATCAAAATTTACAAGAAATTTTAACAGTTAAAGTTAGCGAAAGTGACTTGGAAAAATTTTTTTTTATTATTATTATTATTTATAAAATTGTTGTAGTTTGAAAAACTTAAAATTTGCTGACTTACCGAAAAGTGTATTCTCGAAGAAATCTTGACATTCTGATTTTATGAGCTAAATGACAAGATAAAGTTGTATTATTTAAAATATACAATATATGTAGCATTTTATACACCACAAATATACTCAGTAGAAAAACTATTAATCAACTGTTATATAATATACTTTTTATGTTCTCAAATATTGAAATCTATAGCTAGTATAATTAAGGTAGAGCTAAATTTAGGAGCACGACTGTTTGAATTTTTAGTTTTGCATTTAATTAAATAAGGTTGGAACACTAATAAAAATCAGTCTATTTTAGCATTAAACTCTTTAAAATATCAATAATAAAGAAATAACTTTTCTCACTTGTAGCAAAATTGCTAGCTAAATAATTTAATCATTTAATACGAATGTACACGTTCATTAAAACGCATTGAAAGCTATGAAGTATACAGCTATTACTATCGTATAGCTAAATCTTTTTAAAGAATACCAAACCCACCGAAAGGAAATAAATACATCGCGAAATTATAAAAAATTCAAAATTTTTGATCGATGGAAAAAGAATTCAATTTTTCAGCGATGCAAACTAGCTATTGTAGACGAAAAATGTCCTAAATAAGATTTTTTTTTTTTTAGTGATTAATGTATGGCTTTTAGCTGATTGGTTAAGATTAAAATATTTAAAAGTATGGCCTTTATTAATTTATTTTCCAAAGAAGACTAAGTTAATGAAGTTTAAGTATAAACTATTTAAAAAATTTTTTTATAATAAAGTCAAAAGTCTGATAAATCAGATAAACTAAACTCCCACCCAAATTTATTTCCTTCAAAGATGATAGGTAGTTTTGGTGTACCTTCAATTGGGGGTGTCAATATAATATTTATTGACTGCTGGTCTTTATTAATAAATTTCGTAAAGTATTTTTCAAAGACTCCTCTTAAACTTTCGTTTGTTACACTTTCTAAATTTCTTTGAATCCAACTATTCATCTCTTTGATATCCAAAAATCCACGTAGGTTAGCAAAAACACAGTTGCTAAGCAAACTGCTAGGTGAGGATATGCTTGAGTACTCACCATATAATATGTTTGATTTAGCTAGCGAAATTTCAAAGTCGTTGATTGATTTCATCCAAAATTCTTTATTTTCCAATAGCTCTAATAACGTCTCGCCAATAGATATAAATGCCATTTTGATATCAGTGGCATCACTACAAGTAATGTATATATTTTTCTTTAAAGGAGAAAATATTACATTGCAGTCATATGCGTACCCTTTACCCCTGACGACATTGTATAAAAGACCATCTGTTCGAGAAAGAAGCTCGCTTAAAACTCTGAGCGAGATATCCTCAATTTCAACAATAGAGCCAGACTTGTTTAATCCCATAGAGTTAATGGTTTTTAGTTCATTACAATGCGTAATCATAATAGAATAAGATGAGCATAGGCTTGGGGATGGGATATGGACATTTTTTTTGGGATTGCTGTTTAGATTACTTGGAAATCTTAATTTTATGGGAAATGGAAAAGGAATAATAGCCTGGTTTTTGGAATTAAGATTGTCTCGAAAATCTTCAAATCTTGTAACTATTTCGCAATTAAATTCACTGTTAGAAAAGTCTGCAAAAGAGGGCTTCAAAAAAGACTTTCCGTCTATTTTTTCTCTTAGCTTTAGTGAGAAGAATTGCCAATTTTTAACTAACTTGGATATATAACCTTTGTGAGAGATATTAGACGATCTAGGAATTCCAATTTGAGTAAAATCTGATACCTTTTCAGATTTGGTTTCAAAGAATTTCATCATATGTAATTTTATTTGATCTAAAGAATCTAAGACTGTGTCCACCGACAAATCATCAATAAGTTTTGCATAATATTTATCCTCTAAATTTTCATTTTTTTCATTTCTGTTTTCAAGGTTATTAGCAGTTTTATGTTTTTTATTCTCGTGATTTGATACTTCAGTGGTAGACAAACTATTTTGAGTTTTATCAAATGAGTGTTTGGTGTTAGATTTAGCAAGGTTGGAATCACTTTCTGGTTCAATTTCAGAATCGCTGCAGCAAGAATGATCACTAGAGTATTCTGAGTCTAGTTCTGAGTCAGATTCAGAGTCCGATGCGGAGTCATCAATAATATCTGGATTTTTTTTAATGTAATCTTCAAAGACTGAAATCACTTTTTTTAAAAGCTTTTCTTGAGTAAAAATGCTGACAGCCAAATCTATGGAGCTTCCAAAGTTCAAAACATTAAAATTTGCATCTGAATCAAACTGAGAATTGGAATCAGTATTGAGAGTCGATAATTTTGTTGAGATGGAATTTATTAGATAGTCACCGTTTCTTTTACTTTCGTTTATTTGTGAGAGAAGATTTTTAGCTATGCTTAATACTCTTGTTATTGAGTTTTCCATAAATGCAATTGATTGAATTAGCCATCTTAATGAAAGATCAAATTTTTCAGGTTCAATTTTAGCATTAATACTAATAATTTCAGAAGGAGGGTAGCAAGAAAATCTATCAGAGCTATTAGCCAAAGATATATCATGTGACACAAATACATCAGCAAGAGAAGAAGTTATAACTTTATAATCAATTAGTCTTTCAGAAGTTTCAGAAGAAGTTTCAGGCTCAGAACCAAAGGGAGTGTTAGCAGGGATAAGCAAATTAGTGTTGAAAAACAAAGAAGTAAAAAGAGGCAAAAAAGGTTTGATTTGGTTATTCAATCCAGTCAAAGCAAAACAAAGCTTTAAATGAACAAAGCTAGTATCTGATTCCAAAACACTAATAAATTTAAATGGGAATGATAAATCTTTCTTTGGCAGTTTGGAAGATACGTCCTTAGGTATTTCGGAGGATGAGGGGGTATAATTGAAGTCTAAAAAATATGTTTTTTGAGAGTATGGTAATATAGGTATAGAAGTAGTGGGAGGGACTTCAGGTAGTTTCGAAATCACATCCTGGGGGATGTTTATTTTATTATCATCTAAGGCACTTTTAATTTTAGAGGCTAGATTAGATTTTTCACTTTCTGTCATACCTGATACTAAAGCAGAGGAGCGAGCCAAAGACTGCTTGGTTATTTTTTCGCCTAAGTTTGTATCGGGATGTAGTTTTACCATTACGCAGTTAGAGTTAATAAGATAATCATTCATAAGGGCGACCCAATATTCTACAGGCTCGGATAGCAGGCTATTTAATTTTGTAAAGACTTTAGAATTTTTTTCAAAGTTTACAATTGATGTTTGAGGATTTTGATTGGTGGGAGAATAGAATTTGGATAACAAATTTGAAAGAAGAATGTTATTAACTTCTTCTATGGGGTTTCTCTCGATTTGAAGTTTGAATTCTATAATAAATCTTTTAACGGTGTTATAAAGAGCGTTTGAATCGCCATTAAAAGTGGTTGATGATAAGTTTCTAAGACAAGTAATTAGCTCTGAATAATAAAATTTATCTTGGAATAATTTGTTGCTGGAATTCGATTTAGCGTTGTAAGGAACACCGTTAAAGGTCATCACGATACAAGATGGCTCATAATCTCTAAGCTCAATATCCACATAGCTAGCTATAGGATCAACAAGTTCTACAAATTTCTGATTTAGAGGACTTGAAGACGTTTCGGTCAAATATTGAAAAAGTATAGTTAAAGCGAGTCTTGATTTGGTGTCTGTTAATCTAGGGCCGATCCATGCTAAAAAAAATCGAAGTAATAAAACATATAATGCCGAAATAGAATGAGATTAAGGTTAAATATGAATAAGTTTCAAAAAAAAATACGAATAAATTAATAGACGAAAGTTATTACGAATAAAAAATATAATAGGAATAGGTAATATTAAACAATTATTATATTTGAATAAATTTGGAAAATTGATTACCGAAGCCAATGATACCCAAGTCAGAGCTATCAGAAGGGAAGGGAACGTCAGAAATTTTGGGATTTTGGTCGTACTTTGGAATAAGAGGGCTTAATGGGCTACCAATATAACTAGTGATATTCTGAGGGAAAACATGAGGGTGAGAAGTAAAGGCGTTTAAAAGTCTAGATAGATCCATATTAAAAGCACCAGTTAATAAAACTGAGATTCTTTGAGGAGTATAATACCGAGAATGATATTGAGAAATTTCAGAATTAGTAAGAGTAGCAATTTCAGAAGTTAGGCCGCCATAATTGTAATAATAAGGGTAATTATATCCGTATAGAGTTTTTATTAGCTCGTTGTTTAAGAGCTCAAAATCGGTATTTTCCACAGAAGACATTTCACTAAACACCACTCCGCTTTCCTTTCCAAACTGATCATAGTGATAGACTTCAGTAATAAATTGGCTTTCAGATAAAATAGGATTGAAAACTCCGTCTAAAAAGACAGGCAAAGTGTTTATTACTCCATCTTCTCCAGCAGATTCAAAGGTGTACATAGTATGATCAGGTGCAGTGTAAGCGTTAGTTCCATTCGATATACACTTATTAGCCAAAGCATCAAGGTAACCTCTATGCGGAAAATTCTTTGAACCGCAGAAAATAACTAAAAACAAATAAAAAATAAATATTGATTGAACATAAACATAGAAAATTAGAAAATGATGAGTTACGATGTTCTAGAGTGTGTGGGAGCCCTTTGTCGCTATAAGTAATGGTAGGAACAAATATATTAAGCTGGCATAAAGGGCCAGGTGTCTTGCAGACAACAATTCTGAGCCCAGAACGAATGTGTATCAAAGATATTGCTGGAAATGCATTGCTGTCAGGGCTAATTTCTATTTCGAATGGAGTGCTCTCTAAAATAAAATTATCAATATCGTAAATCCAGTTATTTGCCATTTTTGAATATAGATGATGTATTATGATCAGAATGGAATAGATATAATGATAATTTTAATAATACTTTAACTATTAGAATAATAAATAGTGAGAAATTATACACATAAATACGCAATTATTAACAAAAATAAATTTCATTTATAATTGTTTAGCATTAGTTTTAGTTGGACGCAATTCGCCAATAATATTATTAACAGATCAGCCAATTTCATAGCCTGTTAAATAGTTATCTACTGTACATTACAATTATCCTTTTCTGGCGCCAGCACTCTTTAACCTATTAAAAAAAATAATTGGATAATAAAATTCATATTAAATTTTTTATTGGACGCATTAATGTTTATAGCAAATAAGTTATGATCGCTCTACATTGAATTAATAAATTTAATATGGTTGGATAATTATGGCAGTTCAAAAAAAGCCAACGACCCTGAAAGGAGAAAAAACAATAGGCTATTTAGCTATAAAATTACTGTTTATTTAACCTAAAATTTTACTATCAGTTGTATAGAACTAGGCTTACCTGTAATCGTAAGTATTCTCAATATTAGAACTAACTCTTTCTCCAAAATACTAATCTTAAACATCACTATTTATCGAAAATAAGACATATTACCTTACTAGATATAAGTATGTATCCTAACAACTTTTTTAGATCTATTAGGAGCTATCGCTCTTATAATTTTTAAAAAACATAATTGGGTAGGCCTTTAATAGATAAATTACTATTGGATGTAATTTTACAAACTAGCCAATAAAATAATGTTTATCAACATTAATTATAATTTTGCCATTTGGTTGGTCAATTTTGGTAGCTATAAAAAAAACCAACCACCCCTGAAAGAGTTAATCAAGCCAAAATATGTGAATTTTAACTAGTATACGTAGAAAGCTATACCATAAGCTTAATTTCTAGAGCTCGCTGCTAAAAGTACAATAGTACACATAATCATTGGTAACAAAATTTAATAGCTTTTGGCACTGCATAGATGAATCTATTTTTAATATCATCTAGTAAATGCCTGGAGTTATAATTAAGTAGCTACCAATTTATTCACATTTAATGGGCTGTATCTAATATTTGAATTCAAATATTGTTATTCTTGAAATCCTTAGCTTGTATACTTCATGTGTATATATTAGACCAATATATGGTCTCGATACCTACTCAATTGATGCTGGCCTAGCATCGTGTTACCTTTTATTTGACTCTTGAGTGCGATTATACTCGAGTCTAAATCGACTTACTCAATGCAAACTTAATTATCCTCAATACGATACAATTCAGATCAATAGAATATTGATAATTTAATAGTTAATTTTTTTTTTTTGTATATAAAATCATTTTCCAGTGAGCTCGAATGTAAGTAATATATTGTAAACACTTTAATTTCTATTCTGTATCTTTTGAAAATTTATTGAATGATTCCGAAAATGAATCACTCAATATTGAAAAAAAACCGGAATTTTTTTTTGATAAATTTAAATAGAGTTAATTAAACTAATAAAATTATTAACGCTACTTACAGGGGTTTTCAAACTAATTTTTAAAAAAGTTTATATGATTGATGAAATCACCCTGGATAATTTTTAAAAAAATTAGAAACGCGATGGAAACTTTTTTCCCCAGGATTACACAAGTATAACCCAAAATAAATTCTAGTAGTTTCAACTCGAATCTTTGAATATTTTAATCGAGTTTCTAAAATAACCGATTCTAGTTGTAAATGATTCAAACGATTTTCATACATATAATTCTGGCGCTATAAAATATTTAATAATTAACTATATAAGATTAAAATAAAAATTATTATATTTCCACCATAAAATAAATAAACTGATTTTATTCAAATAAAATGTATTTAATTTTATGTAGTCGTAAAACCAACTACTATATATATTTTATATTAAGAATTTAAGGGTGAGTAAAGCTACGTTTTCAATAACTTTAGAATTATGAAAAAAAAAAAGAATTAGCAAGATTTAAAAGCTTTCTTTTGTTTGGGTTTATCTAGAGTTTATAAATTCAATAAAAAGAAGGGGAAAAGCTATGCTACTAATAAAATATATTAATTGATAATAGTTTCAAGCAATAAAAATATAGTGAATACGAGTTTTAAGTGCACTACTTTTTATACCAAAGAAACTTTAATTAGAGCATAATAATTATTTTATATTAAGCCATGGGACCTTTTATCAAAAACAGTTTTTTTATTTTTTATATTTTTTTATGTCCCGGCTCCAACTTCGTCGTTTAGTTATCTTTATATACCATATCTTAAATTTCATCACATACTTTTCCTTGATTTATTCAAAATTATATCTATAAAATTAAATTATTTAATTTTCTCTCCTTATAAATTAACTCAACTGTATGGTTATTCGATCTTGTTATACTTTCGTTTTCTCTTTGAATTTACAGATTCTCTTTATAAAATGTAATTAAAGGTGAATTTCACATGTTTAAATTTGTTTTTTTCCCATTAATTTGATTTATGTTTGTATTTATAAATGTTATTTAAAAAATCTTAATTTTTTGGGAAGAAATAGTATTAAATGTAATTGGAATATTTGTAGTAATGAGTTATATTTGACATTACTACATGTATTGTCTTTATGTGATTTTATAACAAAATGAGTTGGGCTAACATAAATATTATATTTAATTTATGCTAGTTAATTTAGTTAAAAAGTAAAATAATCTGTTTACAATTTTTTTTTCATCTAATAAACATGTAGTAAAAAAATTTCTTTCTTTTTGATATAAAATCAATATAGGGCTTTAAAATTTAAAAAAAATTAATAAATATTCGAAGTATTTATTATTTTTAAGCTAAAAATCGTCTATTATTATAATATTTACGCTTATAAAGTTTTTTTTATTTTTTCCTAATTATGTTAGTGATAATTATCAGTTTGCATTTTTTGATAGTGTTATGTGTCATTATAAGAATAAATATATATTTAAAGAGATTAAAGAATCAATTATATGAAGGTTAATGATAATAATTTATATAATAATAATAAATGGTGCTATAGAGATCGAGGTTAAGTAAATATGTATTAATTTCTAATGATTCGATAATATAGGTAATACTCTATATAAGATTCTAGAAAATTTATTAATTTTATAAAGTTTAAAATTCTAAAAAAATAAAAAAATAAATTATGAGGTTTTGAATTAGTATTTGAACTTTTGGAAAATATATTTTGTCGATTGGAATAACTTAATTTAACTTTAGAAGACATATAGTGCACCAAAATCAAATTTGGCATATACTTTTATGCCTCAAAAAACTTTTTTCTCGAGTCACGAATAATTTTTTAAGAAATTTTCTTTGAGAATTTTTACAATAGAATAAAGCTGTTAAAAATTTTCTAAGGCCTCTTATATTCATGAATTATATTGCTCTAAAATTTCAGTTATCTTGAAAAAAATTTTTATTTTTTTTAAATCAATCCAATGTAGAATTAGAGCGTATATCTTAATTACTTGTAATGTTGTTATAATATTTTTTTATGTACCAGTTGTTTGTAAAGGTTGTTTAAATATCAAAATCTGAAAATTTTTGATTATCAAAGAAATGTCATTGCTATTTCAGGTTGCCAATAAAAATAACTTTTATTTATTTATTTATTTATATTCTTCTAAGAATAAAATACCTTATCGTGGTTTAAGGGCTTAAGTAGAGTATTTTTATTAATAAACCATACTAAAATTTCAATTGTAATTGAACTATCCTTGGTCAGGGATATGAAGGCAACTATTAGCTATTTGATAGACAAAGATTCCAGAGGAGAAGCATCTAGAAACTTGAGAAAATGATTCGTTTAGCACAGTCTGATAAAAATTCTGTAAACATGTCTAGCGTTCGACATCAATAGCATCTCATTGGATTAGAAGCTTATTGTAGAAGATTCAAGTCGATCATTTCAATGTTTTGGTAGGAGCCTATTTTTTATTAATCTTATTAGATTAGACTCTTAGTAAAAGATAAATGATATCAGCGAATTCAATTTTGTCGGAATGAGCTTAATTCGATGACTTATAGTAATTCCAGTCATCCAGTTTACTTGAAGCAATGCCTGAATGAATCTTTAGGTTGGTAGACTAGTCAAATTTCCTTTTATGCACACAAAAGGTAAACAGGAAGAGGAATTTATTAGTATTAGAATATTATTTTTTTTATGCCTTGCACCATCTATACTGCTTTTTAGTTTATTTTATCGAGCATAATCTTTAATTATTATCGTACATATGAAATTCCGAGAATTATAAAATTGTTTATTATTATTATATTTTTTTATTTTAATATTTTTTTTCATAATTAGAAGCGACTGATAAATAAAAAAGGAGATATTAGATCAAGGGATAAGAATCATTTGGATTTAACTCGATTTTATAATTCTGTCATATTATTTTAGTTATTCCTTTATAACTATAATTAAAATTTCGAACGATTTTTATTACTAATTATATGTGATAAAAATTTTCCATAATGAAGAAATTTTATGAATAATTGTATGCTAATTTTAAAACTTAATTCCCTCGATAAAATTTAAAATAAAATTTTTAAAACCTTGAATTAATATCTATCTCAATTTTTTCTTATTCAATATTTTCTATTCCTCGCGCTCCCAAAAATTTCGCTTATTTTTTTTATTTTAATTTCTTGGTTCTCTTACTTAATACTTTATCACGATATCATATTTCTTATTTTTTTTAGATATCAAATCAGTTTTTGAAGCCTAAAATCGTTTCAAAATCGACAAAAAAATCAATTTTTTAGCTTTGAGTTTTTTTATAGTAAATTTTACTTTATTTTTTTATCAAAACATTATGTTTTAGGATATTATTTTTTAATAAAATTTCAGTTATTACTAATAAATCTACTTTTCAATCTGTTTTTGAATTAAAATTTTGAATTAATAAAAATATTTTTGAAATTTTTAACCTTTCCAGAACCAACACTCATAAAATTAATAATAAATAATAATTGGACGGATATAATAAAAAATATTAGCTATTAGTTGTATTTTTATCAATATCCAATAATATATTATTATATATTAGTTTTTAGTTAGTTTGGATAGTTTTGAAAATTCAAAAATAGCCAACTGCCCCTGATCGGTTTAAATAAAAAAGATAAAATATAATTAATCCAATAAAAAAACATTTAAATTATTTCTCTTGGTAATTAAATGATTAGAATCCTCAAAATATTCTACTAATACCCAATGTAATCTTCTCTCGAGTCAAAATCAATAAATTGATTAATTTTATTAAAATGATGGGTTTATTTTTAGTTTTTGCATACTTTAAATAATCTTTGGATTTAGATAATCAATTTTCTTATGGATTTCGTTTTACTTAAAGCTTCTTTATATATTTATAATATTTAAAGATGTTACCCGTTGTAATCTGATTTGGAAATTAATTCGTATAAAATATAAAAGTGTTAGATACAAATGATTTGTCTTGTATAAAAAATATATAAATCCAATTTTATTTACTGTGCAATATCTTGAGTATAAGCTGATTTTATTTACCTGAATACTAAATCAGGCGATGTCACTTTTCTAAATCATCAATATAAAAACTAAATTCATACCGATAACCTATTTCATCAATAAAAAAAATTTTTTTACAAATATAATTCTATAACTCAGAATTTTTTTTTTTGCATTTTCTTTGTAAAACATAATATATTATTCATCGTTTTGTCTCTAGAATTTTTTTAATTCTTTTTTTAATTTAAAAAAAATATTGAAACATATTTGAATCATAAATTTTTAAAATTCTATAAAAATCCTTATATCTTTTATTTAATCTCATTTGTCAATAAATGCAATAATTTTAAAGGAAATTTAAAATAAAAATATCATTATTTTGATACCAAATTTATTTAGAATCTCAATTTGGAATTCAATAAATTGTATACTCAATCATGGTATAATTTTTTATTTTAATTAATTCAACTTTTAAATTTAGGGTCTTTAGTAATAATTTAGCCAATTTTAATCTTTTTTAACTATCAATAATTATATTTCTATATCCATTGCTAGGATTTATATGAACTATTTAAAATAATAATAATAATAATAATAATAATAATAAAATATATGTATGCCACACAAATTTGAAAATGAATGACAGATATAATTTTCCAGCTATATGTGACCTCAGAGATATAACCGGGAGATTATATCGGGGAGTGGAACTTTTTTATTTATTTTTGCATTTTTTTAGATGTAATATGAACTAATAACATCAAATAGAATAAAATTTTCTACCAGTATAAACATAAAATTATCATTATAAAATATAGGTCCATTAAATAAGCTCTCTATTCTATTTACAAAAGCTTGTTATAAAATGGTATATAGTTTATGAAGTTAATTATATTTTGCCAATAAATTTTCTTTTTAATAAGCATATTTTTATTAGTTGATCTACATTTATTTCTCAGCTTAGATTTCAAAAGTCGGGTTTTCCACATATTTTTTAGATATCCCGATTTTTTTTTCTTTTCATAATGACATCATTAAACAGAAATTATATTAGTAAAAAAATTATATAAAGAATTTCTTTCTGCCAAAAATTTTCTGCCGATCTAGCAGCTATTAAGCATTAATATAATGTCTCAAAGTCAAAAATTCTTTTAATTATTTTTTTTATTGACGGAATTTTATAGGTACAGCAAAAATATTAGAAAGAATTCAATTAAATAATTTAAAATAGTGTATTGTTAGACCAAGACATAAAAACTAATAAAATAATGAAAATAAATCCCACTGAAGATCTACTAGATCCGTAACTAATACGAATCGGATCAAATCTACCAACCATGAGATCTGAACTAAAATTCCTAAAATTCCAGTATATGGCCAAAGTTAAAAACAATGACAAAATAAAGCTCGTTCGAACAAAATTTTATTCAAAAAATATCATTGACATCATATTTGAGTCTACAACTAGTTAGGATAGTAAAAAAAAGTTCCTAACTACACGTATAAATGATTGAACTGGATCTAGTACAAATTATATTAAGCAATTGAGTTCCATATTTCTGTCTAACAATGGCTAGTTTCAATAGATTCAATAGAATAAAAAAAATCGAATGCAGGACTTTTTCTAAGAAGTTTCATCAGGATTTGATATGCGAATAGATTCATCCTAATTTTTGATGAACATTCTCTGAATTAGATGATTTGTAAATTCGCTATGTTCAAACATTGGTAATACGAGGCTGTATGAAATTTCAGATTATTTATTTTTCCAGTATGGCTTATAAAGGCATCGAATCTACAAAAAATGTTATTATTAGTAAAGATGTAAGTAATTTGATATAAAATAATTTAGGGTCTATAGCATTGTCTAAATTAGATGATAAAAAATATTTTATAAATGAGATAAAAATTGGAATATGAAATTATTGCAAACGATATATGTATAGACAAAAAGATAAAATTATGGAAAATATACTTATAAATATTTATTTGAAATTAAATTTATTTTCAATATCTATTATTCGAAAACGTTATTTCAAACACATTATTCCCACGTTTTCGCCACAAATTATCAAAGTTTCAAGTGTTTATTTACTTTGATAAAGCTAAAAATAAATATTTTGTATTAAGTAATAAAATTAATGATTTAAACTATGTTACTTGTATAAAATTCATTGTCTAATAAACATTTATTTAATTAAAATTTCATTTTTCTTGTGGAGAATAGGTAAATAAATAAAAATATTTATTTATTCGTTTAATAATTTATAATAAAATGACTATTTTTTCTATAAAAATGCTATATTTAGGCGAAAACAAAAAAAAATCAATTTTGAGTAGCTATCTAATATACGATTTCGTTTTCAAATACTTCAAATAATATTTTATTTTTATCATAAAGATTTAAATATAACTAACCTAGACGCTTAGTGAATAGATTAAATGATTAACTTCGAATTTATATAAATTTTAGTTAATTATTATACGCAAATTTCTTAGATATAGAGGATTAATATATTTAATGAATTTTCCCAGCAATAATGAAATTAATCTAATTAATTATATTGTTACCTTTAGAGATAAGTTTCCAACTTTTCCAACTCGTTTAACTTTTTGCTACTAAAACTGTGTATTCGTAACATAAAACTATATAACCACTATTTTTATTTTGAATGCATTTGACCTTTAAAATCAGAAAAAAGTTAATAACAAAATATTAGTAACTGAAGAAAGTTACAGATAACTAAAATTAGAAAATTTTTTTTAAATAAAAGTCAATTCTCTGATTGAAGTAAGTTGTAAAAATGTACAGAAAAGTATAAATGATAAAATCAGCAAAGGTCTAATGGAATTTTGAACGAGGGTCTTATTAATCATAGATAATTAATGCAAATTAAGTTGAAAGATCTTATACTATCTATTTTTATTATTAGTATATTTATAAATAGTTTCATCTGATTAAAAGGCACAAGAATAAAGATGATAATATCTAGTTAATAACGTTAGAAAATAAGCGTCTTCGATTTTTTTTAAATTATTTTTAAGGTAAGTTAATAAATTTTCTTTTATAAAATTTTATCAAAATAGTTGAAATAATTAAATTAATGCTTATTGACATAATTTTAATATATTTTTATATCTATTGTTAAATTTAGATATATGTCGTTAAAAAAAGCAAATTTAAATTTGGGTATACTATAATTTATTGTAAAGTTGTGGTCAAAAGTGTCTTTAGTGTTTTTAATTACTAATTAGATTTAGATGAACTAATAAAAGGTAATAAAAATATTCTGAGATGAGATATGATTTAATAGTAATTAATGGTAATATTATATTTTGAGTGGTATTTTGGATAAAGATGTTTGTATATAAGCTTTATTGCATTTATAGTATTAAATAAAATAGTTTAAAGTATGTTTTTAAAATAAAAGAAATGCGGAGGTAGACTGTTTTTTGACATCTGGGGCTAACAATAACTTGAATAATAAGAAGCTTCAAAGATATTGTATTAATTTACACCGGTAAAATTAATGTAAGGGTATATTAAATTGAGAAAGCTGTGAAGATATTGATTAGTTTTAGACAATATTTATGGCTTATGATTTTTGTGAGTGGGAATTGAATTAGTTTTAAAATTTTAAAAATGTGGATTGAGATCGTTTTGGGAAGCGGTTAATAAAAAACAACGGGTTATAAAAATTTAGTGTATATTTTATCAGTGGCAAGAACATCAAAGAGCAGTGAGGAGAAGGATTAGTAAGCAAAAACTTAGAATTGGGGAGAGGTTTATTAATGGGCGAAAGTATTAATAAGATATAGATAATATATGAGGAGTTGGTATATTGGTAATTTGTGGGAGTGATATAGGGCAAATAAATTGAAAGATTTTGGTGTTAAAGAGATGATATATGTAGAGAGCGTTGTAGATATGAGAGTTATAAGCTACTTTTTTAACCCAAGGGCTTAAAAAAACGTAAATAGCATAGCAATTTGGATTTATTCGACGGAGATTTTTATATTATTTTTTAGGGAATAGTCGTTAGAAATTATGGTTTGTGTTGTATTTAATGGAATCGACAATCAAAAGTACTAGTTTTAATGAGGATTGGGGCGCAATTATTCATGTAGAAAACGAATGTAATGTTGGTAATTTATCTAAAGTTAAATAGTATCATTGGCAGAATATATGGGCTAAAAAGTATAATTTTATATCTAACATATCTATTGGCTAATGTTGTTCATATAGGCGAATGGAAGATACTCACAAGATTTAAAATAATCAGTCCAATACTAAGGCGTGAATGAAATTGATGAAAAAATAAACGGGCAGATTACCTCTTTCATTGGCGGTTGGCTTTTATTAAGCTGCCATTAATATCCAACCATATGACAAGTATCAAATTTATGTCTTAAGAATATAATTTATTGGTTACTATGTTCAGAAAATCCAATGGTAAATCGGTTAAAATACGGTTATCCAATTATGATTTTTAAAATAGTTTAAATATGTACGCTCCGGAAAGGGTAAATTAAATTTATTTGAGAGCGAATCAGAGGGCTCAGGAAATTAGCGAACTTTTTACAGGAGCTAAAAAGCGATAATTGCAAGACATAATTGATAGGGAAGGCATAAAACCAAAATGCAGCGACCAAAAAAAAAAAAGGATCGACTTGGCAGTTTGCAGGCGTGAAAAGTAATATAAGGACTCAGAAAATATATATAAAATAATAAAAAGAAACCATGTCAAGAAGTGACACCCAAACGCAGAATAGACTTGACATAAGTAAACAGATGAAGGTTTTTTGACACGAATAAATAGTAGAGGTTTTTTTGACATGGAAATAGGCTGGTTAGTCCTATCGCTGTTTTTAGTTTTTTTGGCAGCGTTTACTGACTATGATTGTTGTTGTCTATTTTGCCCATACATTATTTTTGCATTAATAAGAATGTATATTTCTAGCCAATAGTTGCGCCTCTCGGTATCGTCAAAGAAGGCATTGAATAAATCCTTCAGATTTAATTTCAAATAAAAGTGTCAGCTGCGCATATTATGAAAATTTGTTCTCTGTATAAATATCAGCCAAGGAATTGTGGAAAGGAAAATTCATACATCTAAGCATTTCAACCGCTTATTATATCTCTTTGTTTCAAACTTAAGTTTTTTACTAATCTATTTTTTTTTTCTAAACCCAACTCTCTCCATTTCATCCAACCTCTCTCGTTCCTACTCTCTCCATCTCATCCAACCTCTCTCGCTCCTACTCTCTCCATCTCACTCTAACTACCCTTCAATTAATCATCATTTCTCAACTCTTATTCATTCTATCCTACCCTTCTCTGATTTCTATTACTCCACATCCTCCTTTTACCTCAATTCTCTTTTTAGCTCTTTGCTATAGAGCCCCGCTTTCTCTCTCTCTTTTATTTTATTTTTTCTGTATTCTTATCACCAACTACTATTTACCACTTTACCTTTATTTAATCTATACAAAATATGCCTAACCTCACTCCCTCAACAAGCTCAAGACCCAATTCTGACAAGCACGATGTAGAAATAACAATATATGCCGCTGAAGGCTTGTATAAAAGAGACATGTTCCGCTTCCCTGACCCTTTCGCTATCCTCACTGTAGACGGCGAAAATACAAAAACAACTAAAGCCGCAAAAAAAACTTTAATGCCCCAGTGGAACGAATCTTTTATCATGTAAGCATTTCTTTTCCTTTTAATGTCATTACTTTTTCTTCTTTTACTGTCTTTACCCTACCCCCATATATCGCCTTTTTTTACCTTATAGTTCTGTAAAGCCTTCTAGCGTTATTGCCATCCAGGTTTTTGACCAAAGGCGTTTTAAAAAAAAGGGTCAAGGTTTTTTAGGTGTAATAAACATTCAAGTCAGCCAGTACATCAATATTTTCTCCGGTGGTCAAAGTATGTCTTAATATTTTATAACTCTCGTCCTATCTGCCTTTTTTTAATCTTAATTACACTCCTCCTTTTCTGAAAACTTATACTCCCTTAACATCCTATCCAATACTTTTATTTCCACCTCATTATTTTATTTTAGTTACTATAAAACAAGAACTGAAAAATTCAAATAACTCAGATCCGGTGTTTGGCAGACTCATTGTCCATCTAAAATCTGATTCAATTGCTCAATCTTCCCAACAAACCAACAGGTATTCTATAATTGCTTATGTTTCCTCTCTTATATTCTTATTTAACCCTTCTTTCTTCTTTAGCTCGAACAATCCAATTTCTAATTCCACTGCCCCAATCTCTGCTTTAAATTCAACTACTGCTCAAAACTCTTCCAGCTCGACTGCCGGCCCTTCAAACCCACTATTTGATGATCTTCCTAATGGGTTATTATTCCCTCCACCATTTGTTTCTTTTAATATATATTTCCCCATATTCCTTTTCTTTTCTAACCATGCTTTTTATTTTCTAAATCTAATAGTTGGGAGCAACGCATGGACCACATGGGCCGTGTTTATTATGTAGACCACAATACTAGAACTACCACATGGAAAAAGCCCACAAATTCAACCCAACCAATTCCTCTAAACGACGAAGCTCGATTAGCCCACATGAATAGGACCCTACCCGACACAAACAGAAACAATCCGCTTAACACTGAAGAATCTCAAAACAACGTTCTTGGCCCCCTTCCTTCTGGATGGGAGCGTAGATGTACGCCTGAAGGCCGCCCATACTTCGTTAACCATCTTGCTAGAACTACTACCTGGGACGATCCTAGACTAAGAAACATGCGAGCCCCCGATGGCGACCGAGCCGCTGTAGTTGCAGGAATAGCTGGCCAAACAGCAAACCACTTGGGGCAATTGCCTTCTGGATGGGAAATGAGGTTATCCGCTTTTGGCCGAGTCTACTTCGTCGATCACAACACTAAAACTACCACTTGGGATGATCCTCGATTACCTAGCAACTTGGATCAAAGCGTACCTCAATACAAACGCGATTTTAGAAGAAAATATGTCTACTTTAGATCCCAACTCCCTCTCAGACCTGTTGCTGGACAATGTCACATCAAAATTTCAAGAGATACCATTTTCGAAGACTCTTACAACGCAATTAAGTGCTTAACTCCTATTGATCTCAAAAAAAGGCTAATGCTCAAATTTGAAGGTGAAGATGGTCTTGATTATGGTGGTGTTTCTCGAGAGTTTTTCTTTTTACTATCCCATGAAATGTTTAACCCTCTATACTGTCTATTCGAATACTCAGCTCACGATACTTACACTTTACAAATCAGTAGTAACTCGTCAATTAACCCTGATCACCTTGAATACTTCAAGTTCATAGGCCGTATTGTTGGTCTAGCTATTTTCCATCGTAGATTTTTAGACTCATTTTTCACTACATCTTTTTATAAGATGATTTTGGGCAAACCTATAACTCTTGATGATATGCAAAGCGTTGATAACGAGATATACAATTCGCTCAAATGGGCTTTAGATAATGATGTAACTGGTATGGACTTCACCTTTTCAGTCGAGGAATCTAAATTTGGAGAAATTGTTGAAGTAGAACTCAAGCCTGGAGGTGCTGAAATTGAAGTAACAGAAGAAAACAAAAAAGAATGGGTTCAGCTCAATGTACAGTACAGAATATGCGACCGAATCAAGCCTCAATTTGACGCATTTTTGTCCGGATTCAACGAATTGATCCCTCAAGACATGATCCAGGTATTTGATGAGCGTGAACTGGAACTTTTGATAGGAGGTTTGGCAGAAACTGATATTGATGACTGGAAAAAACACACTGATTACAGGGGCTATACAGAATCAGATCAGGTTATCCAATGGTTCTGGCTTTGCATTAAAAATATGGATGATGAGCATAGAACTCGACTACTTCAATTTACTACAGGAACGTCTAGAATCCCTGTCAACGGATTTAAAGATCTGCAGGGCAGCGATGGACCGAGAAGATTTACTATAGAAAAGTCTGGAGACATTAACTCCTTGCCTAAGAGTCACACCTGCTTTAATCGTATAGACCTTCCCCCATATCCTGACTATGAAACTCTTTCACATAAACTCAACCTAGCCATAGAAAACACAATAGGATTTGGCCAAGAATAAATTATCATCTTATAATTAATCCCTCTACTTACCTTTTTTTTTAAATATACATTTTCATAAATCTTTAAATTTTTTAAGCTATAAGTAAATAAAATAACTTTTAAACTTGTGAAAAGTAACTGCAATAAAATAATTTTTTAATAGTTTTTTATTGAATTTTTTTTTTTTTTTTGCTTTTATAAAAAAAATGTATCGCTCGAGATTTTAGATCCCGATAAGATGCATGTAAAGAAAAAAAAAATAAAAGAGGTTAAGAAAAAGTGATGAAAAAACAATAAATCGTATGTAAAAAAAAGAGTTATTTTTTATAAAGTGTAGTTGTCTTAGGAACCATCGTGCTGAAAGCGCCGGTGGGTTTGTAGCTGGGCATAGGCTTAATAAACTTTGTCCAAAAAGAGGAAATGTATTCGAAATATTGGTCATTTAAAATAATGTTAGTATGTGTAGCGTTTTTAACAATACTGAACTGAGTTTCAGACTCAGAGTAAGCAGACGAAACGGTGAAGAGTTTTTTTACTTGGGAAGTAGGGATGTAGTCGTCATTTTCAGCAGAGAGGTATAAGATTGGAACTGAAGTTATATTTTTTACTTTGCTTAATGAATCCCACTTTTCTGTGAAAACAAAGCTGAATGGTCTCATAAAAGCGAGTGAACTACAAACCAAATCCACCTAATGTACAAAAAATTCGAAATAAAATAAATAAATAAATAAATAAAGTTAAAAACTGTCAGGTAAAATAGAAAGCGAATTTAAGAAAATGGATGTGTAGTTAATATCATAGAAAATCCTTACAGAGTTGGTAAAAGTGTTTGTGACAACTAAGCCCGAAAACTAAAACAATATTATTAGATATTAGTATTTGCAAACAAATGAAATTAAAGAACTTACGTTTTCAATAAAAATACTACTGGTAATAAAAGATTAAAAGTTACCTCGTTTTGGAATTTTGATACCAAATCAATTGCGACTGCGCCGCCTAAACCTAGCCCATAAACAATTACTTTGGAGTTGCAAGTCAAAGGATTGGAGCGGATATATGAAAGGGCACAGACAGCGTCTTCAGCAATACCCTTTTCAGATGGAACACCCTCTGAAAGCCCAAAGCTGTGAAAGGCGACATAGAATGGAAGTAAATATACTTTTATAAGAAAGTGTTCATAATACATCTTGTAAAAAAAAAAAAAAACTATATTACAAAAAACTAATTACCCTCTGTACGAGAGCATAAAGATGTTGCATTTGAATTTATCCATAAGCTTTTTGGCAAGTGGAAGTTTATGACCCTATTTTTTATCATTTAGTTAAAATAGATTAAGCTTTTGAAAATAAAACCGGATTCAAGTTGAAAATCAAAGGATCAAACATTTTAGAAAAAAAATCAATTGAATAAAACGAAAAGCATACTATATTTCCAGAGTTTGGGGGAAAGAAAAGAATGGTGTCAGCGTTTTTGGTAAGCTCATCAGTCTCCTGTTTGAGTAGGAAGCCATTGATAAGAACGCTATCGCTGGTTTTCATTTTCACTTCTTCGAAATTTTGGATTCCTTTGTCAGTGGGGAGGGTGACTTTAATTCTCGAATTGAATACTTCATTTGGTTTATATAGAATGTCGCCCTGGAAAAACCATATAGTAACTACAACAAACAAAAAAAGAAAAAAGGCGAGGCCTGATATTGATTTTAGCAAGATGGATATAAAGCTTAAGGTTTCATTAAGAGTCATTTTATCGGATGAAATGTAAGCTCTAAATAATTTTTTGATGATAAAAATTTGAAGGAAGAAAGGTTTCAATAAAGGCCAATTTTTATTTAAAAACAAAACTTATTCAAAATTTAATCAAAGTTTATTCGCCCTTCCCTCACTGATAACCTTTTTTAATTAATAAAGCCTACCTAGAGATAAAAAAAGGCCCATAGTTCTAAGCGAGCCTATCATATCAGCCATTTAATTTGCTTGGTGCTAAATCTAGATCTAAAGCTTTATAATATTAGTCGAATTTTATGAACTCTAATTAGCAACATATGATCTTTGAATAATTATGCATTGCTACATTTATCACTTAAATCGTAATTTTCAGATTGAAATTGATACAAGCTTTCTCAATTGTTCTTTTATAAATAAATAAAATAAATAAAATAAATAAAATAAATAAAATAAATAAAATAAATAAAATAAATAAAATAAATAAAATAAATAAAATAAATAAAATAAATAAAATAAATAAAATAAATAAAATAAATAAAATAAATAAAATAAATAAAATAAATAAAATAAATAAAATAAATAAAATAAATAAAATAAATAAAATAAATAAAATAAATAAAATAAATAAAATAAATAAAATAAATAAAATAAATAAAATAAATAAAATAAATAAAATAAATAAAA
>LSSN01001736.1:0-16981 GCA_001970855.1 Smittium culicis
AAATACCCCGATACCCAAGGCACGCGCAATAGGAGCTACTCTAGCATCATCAGCAGGAGTGTCCGCCGACGACATAGTTACACACGCCTTTTGGTCAAACTATTCCATGTTTGACTCATATTATAGACTCACAAGAGGTTCTACTAGTAACCTAACAGAGTCTATTTTACCTTTGGAGTAACTTAATATGTCTCCTCTCCGAGATATAATGTTAGAATTAATCGAGCTCTTTAGAGCGAAGATTAATTCATATTATATGAGGAGAGGAGACATATTAAGTCCCGCCCACCCGTTCCCATTTACCTTTGCTGAAAGATGATAAGGATATCACATAAGCGCACTTTACAATTTATATATAAAAAATTTTTTAGTTCATTTTATTCACTTATTTTTATTGGTTTGTAATTTTCGTTTAGTATTATCCAATAAGATGGTAACACTTAATATGTCTCCTCTCCTCATATAATATGAATTAATCTTCGCTCTAAAGAGCTCGATTAATTCTAACATTAGCAGTGATATATACACCGTATTTGGTCTTTTGCGCTACTCGGGGCTGTAATAGAAATTATGAGTAATTGTAATCAAAATATTAGATGATTGGCTATTTAAAAACAATCATATCGATTTACATCATCTTAATGTTCGATGTTAATCCAACCCCCCATAAATAGTGTTTAATTTTAGTATATAAGGTAGAGCTTAGCTTTTCCCCAGAATGGCTAAGCTTTTTCGACAACTTTAATTCCATTCTGCTATTATTAAATGCAATTTCTTAATCCATACTTGACAGCAATAATGTAAACTATTATTTAGTACCTTCCATACCTGAGCTTAGATTTGTAAAAGAAAATTATCGATCCGTAGGAAGGTTCTGATTTCGAATTCCTTGAATCTTCATTCGATCCCGCTCCAAAAAAAAAAAAAAAAAAAAAACATTCACGCTATAAGCTATAAAAAAAAAGATTTCGAATTATATATCAAGAAATAAATAAAATACAGGCAAAATACCAGAATTTTATTTAAAAAATGAATGCTATGGGGACTTGGACCAATACATATCGAAATTCAGACCAATGCTCCTTTTACCCAAAACTTCACCTATGGAATTTTCGTAGAAAATCCAAAAATATGGAAATCGTTCTTTTGAAACTCTATTAGCACATATGACATATGTAATAATTTACAACACAAAAATATTACATAAAAATCACAGCACTTTGATACTAAGTTATGCGGGAAAAATTGAATACCAAAAAAACTAATACTGGCGAATATTGGAGGTATCTGATCGAATGTTGGTATGAAATGAATGGACAAATTTCTAATAGCTTTTACGAATGACCATTCAGAGAATTGAAAATTCTACCCATAGAACATGTAAAATTCAGTCTTCGCTAATCTAAAACCATCAAAAAGGAATATAGAATTGTTCCATAAGGAAAAAAATTTTTACTTTATCGATATTATTAAAAAAAAAATCAAAATATCACCAAAACAAAGGTCAAAAATTTTACCATTTAACAATATGGGAGTCTAGTAATGATAAAAATTTTCATATCGGAGGATATTGAGTTTTCGATCCTCAAAAACGGCAATTCGTGACACGAACATTACTTATCAGATGATAAGCTTATACTAGCACAAGTAAAACTATCAAGATATACAGAAAAAATAGTATGAATTTTTTCGTTAAAAGAATATTAATAAATAGAATGCAACTAAAATACAAAATATAGATCCTAATTGTAAAAGTATTTGAATTGAAATTTAAGCCATGATCAGATAGTTTATGTGAGTATTCCATCTTAGCTCAAATAAGAACTCTTTTTCAACGAGAGGATACATACCCCTCAAATAAGCTGAAACTTACGTTCTCCGAATTTCTAATGGAAGATTTGATGCATCGATTTTCTAATATTCGTGAATTAAAATTCTTTGTAAAAAAATATAAAAGCAAATGTAAAATTTAATAACACTCAAATCAAGAATAAATATCACTAAAGATATCAATTTTGTAGAAATAGCAGGCGGAATAGGAAAATTTATAAAACATATCCCAGAAATAGGCACTATTTATGCACTAGCTATTTGTTAAATACATCGGTCAATTTTGTGGGGAAAAATAGTAGGGCACTCTTTAATCGTTGGAGGGGGAAAAAAAATCAAATAAATATTAAATAATCATTAAAATTAAAGGTTTCGTTAAAAATCGGGCTGCGATATACTTCACATGGTTTATTTTTAAACCAGGCATATATTGCTCTAATGACAAATTAGTTTTTAAAAGCTATTTGGAACTGCATGTCAACTCATTTCAAACTAACTAGTTAAATTTATTCTAGTTTTTATAAATATATTCGTCTTATATTTATATCCTCAAATTATCAATTCAAAAAAAGGTCCCTATCTTAAATTTTTATAACGCCAGCGAATAACTTATTTGGTCCTGCTGAATTTTTCTTCATTTCAACCAATCATCTCATTTTCAAAAAATCTAGCACCGACTTTTTCGTTAATATTAATTGAATTGGTACCTATAATCCGTAATTTTGATCTTTATTCATAACAGAATCTAATAGTGAGAATAATCTGTACTTGAATGAACTCTGCTTCTTATTACCAATAAAATACATACAAGAAATTCGACCCATTTTGTTGAGAATAAGAATAGCTAAAGCATAAACTAGGTTAATATGAATAGAGTTCAAATATTATATTTCATGAATTAAAAACATATCTAATATTAGACTATACAGTAGAAAATAGATTTCTTTAAAATCATAATCTTTCATAGAAAGGACTATGATGTCATTTTATAGGATAAGATATGTCGTATTAAAATCCAAGAGCCAATTATTTGAAAGAGATAGTATGTTGATGTTACTTTTCTCTTTGTGCAAAGAAAATCCAGTATCCTCATTATACAAAGAGTTTTTTTTCAACACCAAAATACCAACTTGATTAAATCTATGCCATTTTTATATCCGAGATATTATTTACTTTATTAAACTCCATTCCTTACTAAAAGTAAGAAAGATATTACCAAAAAAAAAAAAAAGGTATAAAAACCCCCTTCAAAAACACTTTTATTACATTTACCCAAGAATTAATAAGAAAAGAATAATTAATAAATAAAATTATCTTTAAAAGATCATAATAAAACAAAAATTAAAATAAATATACTTATTAACTATTTAAACCTTATTAGTTCCGCACCAGGTTAAAATCAGTGACAGATAAGCTCGAAGTTGAGATTTAGTTGAGATTGGGGCTCAATTTTATTGATTCAATAATACTCTTTATAAGATCTATTATATAATTTGAGGTTTAAAGTATGGAGAAAGTGTGGTAATAATTATGGTTATTACTCACTCAGAAAAATATCCATTCAAGAATCGTGTTAGCGGATATCTTATTTACCTATTCAGGTGCTCTAAAATACCAGTCCAATCTGACTGGAACTCAGGAAATAAGATAAAAATAATTAAGCATACTCTAAAAAAAATCTTGATATTCTCTATACGAATACAAAGTCCAATTTCTGCTTAAATTTAATATTCCTAAAAAAAAGAGATACTAATTTCCACCCTAATTTTATATCTGATAATGATTTTTCATTAGAGGTATCTTCATAAACAGTATATCTGTTAGTTATGTCGATTTAGTAGCATATATATCTTGTCACATACTTGAAACTTTGAAAAACCTCAAAAATTCGATATAAAAACAATTGGAAAATTGAAAAATATTAGATTGAAAACTGCAATTTTGCGAAAATTTAGTAAGAAAGTACCATTGAATTGGAATAAGCTTGTTATAAATCGATCTATTTCTCGTCTTATACAGGATCTCCAAAGCTGAATATAGACCAAATTACATACTTCATTAAATATAAAATGATTTAAAAATACACATTTAACATATCTAAAGAGTTTTGTAGCTATTTCAAGAGTTATTTCAAGCTGTAATAGAACTTTTTATGCACTTCTATACACTTGCTTCTCTTGAGTATATGACTTTTTTCCATTCTTCTAAATTCTACATTATTTTCTAATGTATCGAAATTTCTGTTTCTGGTCATAAAATCTAAAATTTGCTCAAATATTATCACCTCTACACGTTCTGATTTTTCATATCATATGATTTGAATCCTTAATAGACAGCCAGATACTAGTTTGAACTTTCCGATCCTTTGACGAGCCTCTAATTATTAATCATAATATTACTTGTATCCATCGAATGAGACCACCAGACTGAACCCTTGGTTTAAATATTTGGCGATATCAGAATTTTAGGTTTAAACTGGTAAATTTATACCTAATAGGTATTTCTAAAAAAATTTTATTGGTTCAATAAGAGCTAGCCATTCCTGTTCATAATTCATGTAATTTTTTTCTACTTTCTGTATCGACCTAGAATAATATGCTACAGGATTAAAATTTTTGTTGATTTTATTTTTTCTAAAATAGCACCTACTTATGTGGAAGGTGCGTCTGCCGAAAGAAAGAAAACATAATTTGATATAGGATGCTTTAGCACCGGAGGTTTGGCTGTATAATAACTATTTTTTCAAAAAATATTTAGGAATCTGCACACCAATCCCAGAGTGCGTTTTTCTTTAACAATGCGTGTATTGGATCTAATAAATCAGATTAGCGATGAGAAAATTCCAAAAATATAAACCTAAAAAATGAAAAAACCAAAATTTATTAGATTTTTATCAGAATTTATACTTAAAAAGTATGCTCTAGAAGATTATGGCAGTAGGACTTCATATACAACTAAAGATTCCAAGTTCTGAGATCGGGTATAAAAAAAATAACATATTTAAATCTTCAGTTTAAGATTTAATTTCATGAAAGCCCTAAAAATATTCTGGATACGAACTAGGTTCTCTTCATTCTAGAAAGATAGGAAAAAATCTTTAAAATATATTATTACGAAATCATATTAAAATTCAGAAAATATTTTTCCCATCATAAACTGAAAAAATTCAGGCGCATTTTTAGCCTTTAAGGAACTCTTCCAAGTTTTATATTCCCGTATTTAGTATAAATGGGAAATAGCACTGTAAATATGGATTCTAAAATAATTTTCAATACCCCGAGTATGCCTCGAGAGTTGTAAAGAGAAATTTTTTTCGCAAATTATTCAAGAAAGCATCAATTAAACCGAGCGAACAATGTCGTTCAGCGAATCATCGCTAATATTTTCGACTTAACGCAGAATTTTAGCTCACAGGTTGCTTTTGGAACCAAAAGCGTGGAAAAAACCATTCTGAGTCAGATTTTGGAATGAGATTTTTTTTCAAACATTTCCAATATGTAATCATAAGTAATTTTTTTCTGAATTTCTATATCTTCATAAATAGATAATTATCAGCTAGCTTTCTTCCGTAATTGTAAGCTTGTATTAAAAATCAAATTATTATTTTATATTCAAGCTATTATTAGGAGAATCACCTTTAGTTACAAAAGTATATTTTTCTGTTTAATTTTAGTTTCACCGGTAACTTCGACAATATAACCTCATATTTTCCTAATTTAATCATCGCAACTCTCTTCATTCTCGATGATTTCAATGTTTTAAATATCACTTCAATATCCATCGATGGTTACATTGAAAAAAAAATCTTTATCATAAATCATTTGTTTTATTGTAAATTGATTTATTAAAACTAGTTTGGGAACTTTATCTAAGCTTTTAATTTCCGATTAATTTATTCCCGAAAAAATTAATCCATCTTCTAAATTACTTTTCAAATATTTAGTATTTCATTTTTCACCAAAAGTTTCTATAATATAAAATCAGATTGAATCCGAGAAAAAAAGTCCTCCCCTCTCCAAATCTGTCAGATAATTAACCTTTTTTAAGTGATAAATGACAATTCCTAATATTAAAAATTAAAATTTCAGCATAATATGTGAAATAAACTTCTCATTGAGATTTTTTGAGGCAAACATGAGCTTAAAACTTGAATCAAAATTGATATTCTAACACATTTAGCGAATAAAGTAACTCCGTTGCTTTTATACACAATTTTAATCAGGCTCGTCTACAGTTTATATCATTCCAGTCATATCACATTTTATATGTGCGATATTTAATGATCCCTATAACGATTGAAAAATTGAACATCATGAAGCTACAGTATCTACTATTTTCTGTGCCTTGAAACTTCCTATATTTTCAAGAATGTAAGAAAAGATTCATTTTCTTGGTTTCTTGGAATTTATTAAGTTTTTCTGATAATATGAGAATCTGTATTTATAAATTTTCTAAGTAATCACGTTTTTGATATTTTTCTTTTTGGAATTTCTAATCGCGCTAATTAAATCCTCAATTTCTGTTGGAGGCGCAAAAAATAATTATTTTATCGAAATCAGCACTTTAATTTGTAAGGATATTTCTTGTATTATTGGTTTTATAATTAATCTTAATATTTTTTTGTGTTTTTGGGCTTAGTATTTTTTGCACAATTTTACGAATTTGCTTTTGGGATTGAAGTTCCAGAATTAACTCGAGTTTCTCCAAAAATTATTTTCAGTAATTCGTCAATCATGATTCTTTTTTCAGGGATTAAAACCAAATTTTCTTTAATAGCTTTCGAGAACTGGTATAAAAATGTTTATTTGTTGATATGGGTTGGCTTGGACTTCAATTTTTAACTGAATTCGCGGCCAAGATACTCCTGGAGAAAATGGGTTTCAATTTTCTTAAAATCAGCTATTATATGACTGGGTTCTCAGCAATAGAAAACTCTAATAATGGAAGATTTACTAGTGGTAGAGCCTTTTTTTTGTTAACGAGTCAAAGTTCTTATTAGTTTATCCAGATTTTCAATTTCAAGGCAATTTTTTGTTATTAAATTCTCAATTTTCTTTATAAAGATTTTCTAAAACTGTTTCCATCAGTGTTTATAAATGAATTCATTAAATTAACTTAATCTCAACACGATCCATTAACTTTTTTAAGATAAAATGGTAAATGTATAGAATTAAAAACTGAATAGGCGGTATACTGATCAAAAATTTCTAATTTATCCTGATTAAGCACTATGACTGGACCTTGTATATACTTTTTTAGTGGAAAGGTATTAGAAAATTGTCAATCATCTCGTATTAAACGATTTTATTTCTTCGTATTTTTCATTTTTTAATTGATTCAGCCGACGTACCGCGGACTTCTTGGGCTTCAAAGTTTGATACATCTAGGAAAACCTGACTTCTATACCTGAAATTCAACTTTTAAGGTCCCAAGACTCGGAATTTTATTCATCGATCCCCTTAAAGTGCTCAAATACAGCTGATTATTCAGTGAGAATGATAATTAAAGCCTCAACTGCTACTTCATCACTCCATCCTTAGATTCGTAAGATGATTGTAAAAGTTCTTATACAATTTTTTAACCGTAAAGCGCAAAGTTTTCTCTGAAAAATTCTCCGAAAGTCGTTCAAAAGATATGAGAGAGTTATGTTTATGATTTGAAATTGTGCCATATATTTTCATGCTGCTAATAATTCCAAAAGGGTTGCTTATTTTTTTGAAAAATTTTAGGAATTTGTAATTCATTATCGACAGGGATGTTTTATAAGTACTCAATAAATATGTTTAATGTTTAATAGTTAAGCGTATTTTATTTTATTTTATTTATTATCACTGAAAACCAAAAAAATAATAATAAAAAGTGTTAAATATCAAAATAGTTGAATCATAGTTTAAATTAATATAGAATTTTGATAAAATAAAGTTATTATGATAATCCGAATAAAGGGAAAGCTTGATTTAAATAAAATAAAATAAAATAAATTACAATTCAAATAAGAGCGATGTTTAATTTTATAATTTAACACAAGCTTTCATTAGTATAAAAGATGGCCATAACCCAAACAATTTTCCAAAAAAAAAAAAAATTACAGTGAATAAACAAATCGCACCTTTTTGACATGAAAAAAGTGAGTACTGTATTTACGCCCTGTAAAAAGTGATTATTCAATTGAATGGAATTTCAAAATCTAATAAAATCTAATAAAATCTAATAAAATCTAATAAAATCTAATAAAATAAAAAAACATTAATTTTCAGCCAATCATAATCTCAACTTCGATGGTAAAACTTACGTTACCATATAAAACCCCACTAAAGCTTAATTAGCCCTTTTAACTGGACAAATATTTTGAAAATTATAAGCTTTTATTTTTAGTAAATAGTTTACTCTTGTAAATTAACCCTTTCCCATCCAAAAAATTTTAAATAATCAAATTTATTGATTCGTTCATAGTTTATAAGAAAATTTATTATTTGTTGTTTATACAAGTTAAGCCAATAATTGTTTAGGCCTCGGAATTAAAGCATTTTATCATAGAATAGTTGGTTATATTTTGTAGTTCAAAAATATTCTACCGCCCCCGAGAGGGTTAATATACTACGCATTAACCCTTTCCCGTCGAACACTCTTAAAAAAACGAATTTATTGATTTGTTATTGATTTATAAGTAAATTTATTATTTGCTTTAAAAACAATAAGCCAATATTTCTAAAGGTCTCGGAATTATAGTTTAACAGTCGAATACAGTTGGCTACATTTAGCAGGTCAAAACAGTCTAACGCCTGTGAAAGGGATAACCCTTTCTCCCAGACTAGACTGCTTTTGGTCAAAATAATATATGGGATATTATTTCGAGAAGCGAAACATTTTCTATTAAAATTTTCCTTCACTTATAATTTCATTTATATTTTAAATCCAAAAAGTATATTTTATCAAATGGATTAACTAGTGTAGCCAATACTTCCGTCAAATTATTATAAAAAAATAAAAATCCAAGTCAAAAAAGTTCCTCTCATTCTAACAATCTCCCATATATAATAGTGTTCAATTAAAATACTTTAATTTCAAGGCCTAAACAAATTTTGGGTTATTGTACATAAATAGAAAATAATAAAAGTGCTTATAAATAATAAAAGAATCATAAAATCAATTTTTTCAAAGGCTGTTGATCGGGAATGGGTTAATGCGTATAACTAATAGACTAAATATCTTTATAAAAAATGCTTTATTGACTGTAGATAAACAATGGTGTAATATGACTACATTTGGGCGATTCTTTTTGAGGAGGCCATTTTATAGTGTGAAGTGTTACAGTGTATATAGCTTTAATTTAATTATTATCCAATAAAAAATCGATAGTTTATCTAGCAAATAAAAATCCTTAATTTAAATGAATAAGAAAAAAATCAAAATGCCTTTTTAGTTCCGCTAATAATACTTTCTTTTCCAGAATCCCAAAGCCAATAAAATTATACTGCATCAAAGTGCTCTCTCGTTCAGAATCTCCCATTTACATACACAGAAGGATTTTGATAAAAACTTTCACGGGCTGTTGACTATATTTGAACTATCATAATCATTTAACCATGTGAAAAATAGATGAGTAAATGTTTAGATATGTACTATTATTTGCTACTAAATAATTTTTCCTAGTAAAAAATTTCAGGCACTTGGTCTGTCCAATTATGCTAATTAAAAATGTCAAAGAGTGCTGGCCTCGGAAAGTGCTAAAGCGCTTTTGTCGATTCAGCGAAATGGATTGCCATTCCCTTCATCACGTGTATATTAATGCCACTTTTCTAAATAATCATTATAAAAAAACACGCTTAAATATATTTCAAATGACAACGATAAACTAACAATCTCAACGAATTAGATTTTAGTGAAATTAAATGCATGGGAGGCACTTTTAAAGGAATAGATTTATAGTGCACAGTGTTACAGAATATAAAATCGATTATAAAACTAATGACCAATTAATAGAATCGGAGCTTTGTTTAGCAGATAAAAATTTCCAAAGTAAATGAATAAATAGAAAAAACGAAACATTTATTTAATCTGCCAATAATATTTACAACACTGAATACCCAACCCAATAACACTAAAATCAACATCGTGATATCTTCGATCAGAATCTCTCACATTAACCCTTTCACGGGCGGTAGACTATTTTTGACCTACAAAATAATGCCAACTGAATTCATCAAAAACAGTTTAATTCCAATTCCATAAAAAATATTATTTAGTTGAGGAATAGTAGCAAATAATAAATTTAATTATAAATCATAAACGAATCAATAAATTCGGATTATTTAAGAGTGTTGGGTGGGAAAGGGTTAAAGACTATATGTAAAATCAGTAATCCATCTTGCAGCAAGAATTTTTATTGAGAATCTTCCAGTTTTTTAACCCTTTCACGTCCATCTCTCTTTAAAAAAGCGATTTTATTGATTCGCTAGTCATTTATAAGATCGTTTATTATTTACTTCTATTTTGAATTATACCAATATTTCTTAAGGCCTCGGAATTGAAGTAAAATAACTGAACGCAATTAGCTATATTTGGAATACCAAATTTAGTCTACCGCCCGTGAAAGGGTTAATTGAATCATTGCCTTCGCTGGTACGCATCTAGTAATCCGAGATAGGAACATATAAGTTATTATTAGGGGGAGGGTGACTTTTTTTCTTAGAAATTATAATCACTTATTTTTACTAGGTAAAGGCGTTGGTTGTATTAGATTATTGGTTCGATGAATTTTTCTAATATGATTTAAAAATAAAGGTAGTGTTGCAAATTAGGAAAAGCTTA
Source organism: Smittium culicis (assembly GCA_001970855.1). Lineage (NCBI taxonomy): Eukaryota > Fungi > Kickxellomycota > Harpellomycetes > Harpellales > Legeriomycetaceae > Smittium > Smittium culicis. The sequence continues at coordinate 10,642 of LSSN01001736.1, forward strand.
ATAGGAAGTGGTCCGCTCCTCGAAACAATCTCCAATATGGGAGACTCTTTATGGAGGAATCGCTGTATTGCGTAATGTGTTACAGTTTATAAAATCGCGTAAAAATATTTATATTGAATGTTTTAATTTTAAACTTTTTTTCAAATAAGAATTTCAAAATTAAATGAATATATAGAGAAATCGAAAAATCTTTTTAAAACCGCCAATAATATTTACAAAAACCATGTACATTAACCCTTTCAGAGGCGGTTGGCTTTTTTTGAACTACCAAAGATATCCAACCAAACAACAATCAGATAAAGTAATATCAGATATTAGCATTTTATTGGTTGGTAAATTGGATATATCCAATAACAAATCAATAGTACATGGCTTATCCAATTATGAATTTTAATTAAGTTTAAGACCGTAGACCCCGGAATGGGTTAAACTGCAACATTGTGATTTCTTTGTTCAGATTCTCTCATTTGTATTAGAATATTAAATTATTATTGAACTAGCCAAATTATTAGTTTTAATTGAATGGCTCAATATACCGGATAGTTTTTTGCAATGCTATCGTACCAATAAAATTTATGATTAAAAAAAAAGGTAAAATATTTTTTATTTCCAAGTCTGATTTTAAAATTAATTTTTTTCCATTTCTTACCTATCCTATCCAAAAATCTTTAAAAAAATGAATTTATTGATTCGCTTATTTATAAAGCTGACGTATAATTTGGTGAAGTTATTAGACAAACCAATAATTATATGAGCCTAGGAATTAGATTACTGTTGATGCAGCTAACTAAATTTGGTAGACCAAAAGTAGTCTGTCTCCCTTGGAAAGTGTTAATTTATAACATTAAAACTTTAGCACGTTTTCTATTTATAGGATGAATTCGCAAAATACATTTGTTTTATATTAATAATAGAAGTAAATATCTTAATTATATCTGATTGATTTTGATATCCTACTAACTGGGAAATTCTTTGGAAAAGCACAACTTTCTTTGAAATTCTATTTGCTTTCTTTTATTAGGTAAAGTTATTAGTTGTATTAGATTATTCATTCGATTATTTTATTAGTAAGATTTAAAAATAAAAATAACATTTCAAAGTAGGAAAAGTTCTGCTCCTCGAAATAATCTCCCAACTAAAAATTTTGAAACAAAATAGATTGAAAGTATTCATAATTAAGATTAATAACTTTACTGAGACCAAAAATATAATCAAACAAAAATCATTTTTTTTATCAATAAGAACAAGATTAAAGGTTCAGACAAGTGAAATTAAAATTATCCAGGTTTTTTCTATTTAAATTCTGATATTACTGTTGTGATAATAGTTGGTTATATCCCTTTACTTAATTTTTCTGAAAAAGTTTACTAGTCGAGATAAAACAATGTGTTTTACACAATACTCCAGTATATGAATGAAACAAGCTACCTATATTTTTTTTAACCTAGGAATTTTATTGGTATGATAACAATAATATAAAATGCGTGGTACAGTTAACAAAAAGATATTAATTTTGTTCAAGGCATAAAAATACTAATATTCTGACAATAATAAATTCCTTTGCCGGTCTATCGGAATCGTGTCATAAGTGAAATGGGATGAAAATACCAAAATAAAGATCCCCACCCAGTCATTGGTTCAAATTAAGTTTATCTATAAGTTATGGTTTATCTTTACCATAATTTAAAGTATAAGCGAATAATAGATAAAATAAATAGGCTTTTGAAAAAATTCCGTGTTTTAAATATAGTTGAAATTTTTATTAGTGAAGAGATACTAATTGCTCTTTTAATTAATGTAGCAAAGGTCTAATATAGCACCTAATCAAACTTTATATTCTAGGTTATATTATACAATGATGAAATATACAGTTCTTAAATAGATAAATTAACGTTGTGTAATTAATTTTTTTTAATATAATTCATAATATAAACGTAACGTTATTATCGTAAGGCGTTGTTTGTCCGATTATAATTCCAAGAATCTAAAAGATATAGATATAATTTATTTAAAAGCAGCAAATTATGATCAATGACTAAAATTTATTTCATCCTACCATAGCTTAATTCTTCTGGCAGTCAACAGCTCCGTGTTAATAAGGAGTTAATAAATATTTAACACCAAATGATTTGATCTAAGCAGAATTTAGCTTTTTTAAGTAGTGTTTAACAATTTTAAACAGCTCTGAAATATTATAAGTGATTCGTTTATATTATCTTCAATCCTTATGGTATGCATAATATATCCACTTTTCAAAAAAAAAAAAGATTGGTTGTGATAATTTTCTTAACTTTTTCAAATAATGGTATAACTTACTAACTTTTGGTAAAATTAGCAGGAATCGTAGGTCTATTATTTCACTTGCCGAAATTATTTCATAGTTAATAAAATATAACCCTTAAATAAAAATGGTATTTGCTTATTAAGTTCTAAATAAAATATTTTTAAACAGTAAACTAATTATACTACCTCATGCACTGATGTATTTGATGATATTTAATATCATAAATCATATTTTTGTTGGATATTTTCCAATGAAAACATTTTAACCGAGTCTAGCTACTAAGGTATAAAAAATTATTGTAAAAATCTCGCGAATAGAAAAAATTGCTGAATAAATGCTGCCCTACTGAATTGATTGGTCCTTCATCGAGAATCAGAGTACAAAAATTATAACATTTATTTTAATTAAACTTATAAATTCAATTACGTTTGTTTCAAAAACTGAAAGAAATTACCCAAAATAACACATTTAACAACTTCGCATATTTAATTGCCTAAAACGTAAAAAAATAAGCACCTCCTTATATAATTATCTAATTTAAAATCTTTCCTTGATCTTACGCATGCACAAATGTTACGATATCTTATTTATACTATTTCTGCAGAAAATAATTACTTACTTCAAATTCAAACACGTGGTAATTGTTTGAACTATTGCATATTGAAATTGTATCAAGTTCTTGGCTAGTATTATGTCCTTAGTTTATAGTAGTGTAAACCAAGATTATCACATAATACTCACTGGAAATAGAAATATAGTACAAGTTAAAAATTTTTTTTGTACATGTTATTTGGTATACTGTTTAATATAAATACCAGAGGGGTATTCGAGATAAATTATAATTCAATAGATGATTCTAATTTCATTTATAATTTTAAAGTAAAAATGGATAAGCTCTATAAATTTTGTTTATATATTTTTATTGTTTCTGATATAAGCATATCGCAAGCTCAGCCTACTCTTTTAGGAAAATATGCTAGTCAGCCTAAAATTGATGTAGCAGGCCCAAGAACTTTAAATGGAGTTCAGTGTCTCCCAGAATTCTTCCCTAAACAAGACTTTGATCCTATTAGACCAAAATCAATCGATTCATATCAAATACCACAATTTGATGAGTCAGTATACACTGGGCCATCCAAAAAAATTGATGATGATGTTAAGGAGCTATTGAACTCGATGTCAATTGAAGAAAAAATTGGACAAGTATCTGTATCGCATGTTTATAACTTTATAGGATGTGATGGTAATATAAACACCACAGCTGTTGAATATGCATTTGATGTGCTAAAATTAGGCTTCATTTTTGGAAGTCCATCCGATGCTTTTTGGAGATATGCATTTAATTCACCACAGCGATTTGCGAATTTTTCAAACACAATTCAAAAAATTGCCGTATCAAAAGGTCCAAAGATACCTGTTATGTATGGTGTTGACTCAATTAGAGGTGCAAATTTCGTCAAAGGCGCAACTTTCTTTCCTGCACCTGTTAATGCTGCTGCTACTTTCAACCCAGTCCATGCGTATAATACTGGAAGAGTAGGAGCAAAGGACAGTCGTGCTGCAGGAACAAACTGGGTCTTTGGGCCTGGCTGCGATTTAAACGTAAATAAAATGTGGTCCAGAAACTTTGAAAGCTATGGTGAAGATCCTTTCCTTAGTGGAGAAATGGCTTATCACTACGTTAAAGGACTTCAAGGAAATTACAAGAAAGATAGATCTAGAGTCGCATCTTGCTTCAAGCACTTTATAGCATACTCTGCTTCATATAATGGAAAAGACCAAGAGCCAAGGCAGGTTCCGATGAACATGCTACTTGAATACCATGTTCCTTCGTTTAAAAGAGCAATTGAAGCTGGTTCAGCTACTGGAATGGAATCATACGGTTCGCTTAATGGACAGGACGTTGTGACCTCAAAGACTCTTATAGAGGATCTATTAAGAAAACACTTAAACTATACTGGTCCTATATCCACCGATTCTAACGAGAATTTGTCTCAGTTTACAAAACATAAAACTGCATTTAGCCCTTCAGACGCGTCCTTACAACTATATAACAACACATCAATTGATATTCAATTAACATACGATGCATCTGCTTTTATTTCCAGCGCAATAGATTTATTTAAATCCGGAACTGTACCTATTTCTAGGTTAGATGAATCTGTGGGGCGCGTATTGCAGCTAAAAAAAGATATCGGCTTATTCGAAAACCCATATTCAGATCCATCTCTTATAGACTCAGTTGGGTCGAAGCAAGACATAGAACTTTCTAGAAATGCAGCAAGAGAGTCATTGATTCTTTTGAAAAACTCTGATAAAGTACTTCCCCTATCAAAAGATAGTAAAATACTGTACGTTGGCGCTAATTTTAATTCAACAAGGTATTTAATAGGCGGTTGGAATGTACATGCAAACGGACCAAATGATTTCGAAGGCGATGCTGTTTATGATGGATATGGAGATACTATACTCTCTGGGGTTCAAAAGATAACAGGTAAACCAGCGAATTATATTCCGGGGTACACAATTGGTGGCAATGCTGGGCAAGGGTATAAAAATATAATTAGAGAAGCAAGAAAAGCGGATAAAATCGTATTTTTCTTTGGTCAAAGCGGAAATATCCAATCTCTAGGCAATATAGAAACCCTAAAAATGGCAGAAGATCAGTATAATATAGTAAAAAGAGTTTCAGAAGAAACAAGCACTCCAATAATCATTGTATTGGCTCAGAATCAGCCATTCTCTTTAGGAGAGCTATCATCAATTGCCGATGGTATAATAAATGCAAATTTACCTGGTTCATATGGAGGCTTACCAATAGCAGAAGCTCTATTTGGAGAATTTAGTCCATCTGGTCGCCAGCCTTATACTTACCCCAGGCTTGACTATCAATCTACTACAACATACTTTACTCCTGTGTGGAACGAATATAGCCCTGAATTTGCTTTTGGTCAAGGAATGGGTTATAATGAAATAACATATAGTAACATAACAACTAGTTCTGATGTTATTAGCCCAGGAAATCCCATTAATGTTTCTGTTACTGCTGTAAACAATGGTAAGCTACCTCAAATGGAGCCTGTCTTGATGTATACTACCCAACAAGTTAGAAGAGGATATTCTCCAGAAAAGTATCGACTCAGAGCTTTCGATAAACAACTTATTGAACCAGGTGCATCTCGCACATTTACTTTCAAATTAACAGCAGAAGAATTGATGTTTTGGAATGTAGATTTAAACAGAGTACTTGAAGAGGGATTGATAGATATCACAATAAACGCCTTCAATAAAAACTATGTAAAGAAGACCGTAAATCTGAAGAAATAGTTCCGATATTCTAGAATAGGATATGATTCTTTCTCAAACAAAAAAATTTTTTTTTTATTTTTTATAGATCAATGATATTTTGTTTATAACATTTTAATCTTGATTTTACCAATATTTATCAAACTTGGTATTCATTTATTTTGTGATAATTATGAAGTTATTAAGTTTTAGTAACCTAATTTTTTTCAATTAAAGTTTTATTTTTATTTTGTAAATTCATACACGCACTTAAGTGATTCACCAGCCCTCTTGAACCAATGTCCAGCTCTCTCTCTCTCTCTATTAGAAAAGTTTTTCTTGGGCGAGCCAATAGGATTAGAGAATCTATAAAATTTTATTTCTTATCTACTATTCACTTTTTTTTACGCCCTTAATAAATAAAATTGACTATAACCATCGAACACGTAGTCTATCGACTTTAACTTATTAATACAACTTTGTTGACCTAGCCAAGAGCTACATTTGGGTACAAGTTTGGTCTCTTTAGACAAAGTTTAACTTTTGCAATTAAATTGTAAGTGCCCAAGTTTGGTGCACGGTTTTAATTAGCCAAATCGAGAAAAAAAAAGTACGCAAATCGCCGAATTTAACGAATTTGATTATTTCGACTAATTTGCGACACAAAAAAAAGCCTGCACAAAAAAAATAAAAAATAAAAAAGCAAAGCAAAAAAAACACCCCAATTTACTCAAGTATGGTCATTAGAAAGCCCGTAAAACGTGCTAGAAC
>LSSN01001737.1:0-18868 GCA_001970855.1 Smittium culicis
TCTTCTTCGGTAAGCGGAGTTCTGAAGAAGTCTTCTTCAATCGACGGGAGTGCCTCGGTGAGTTCAGGATAAACTGTTAGGTCGGTAACTGGGATCCTTGTAGTTACGTACGGATCCTCGGTTTCTGCGTTACGTTCCCTTTCACGTAAGAGTTGCTGTACCATGTCAGTCAGTATCTTGAGTTGGTCCTGGCCTACGGTTGCTTGTGTTTCAGCTTGCTGTTCCATAATTTGAGTTGAAGGTAAATAATTTTTTTTTTTTTTTTTTTTTTAAAAAAGTATTTTATTAAAATTTTATGAAAATCTTTATGCTGGTAGAGTACCTTTGCGAAAGAAAAGATGATAAGGATATCACTAACGTGTACTTCACAGTCTATACCATAAAAAATTTTTTTAGTTCATTTTATTCACTTATTTTTATTGGCTTTAGATTTTCGGTTTAGTTTTATCCAATAAGATGATAACACTTAATATGTCTCCTCTGTGAAGTATAATTAAATAAAATGTTATTATATACATTTTTAAATAATTAGTTTTTAATAGATAAACCTTTTTTCATAGAAGAGATTCCCTAAGTAAAGGATGCATCCCGTAAGGATTGCTTCGATTTATTTTATTGGCGATTAAATTTTGTTATTATTTTCCGAGCTCTTATGAGCGAGGATCAACGTTACTATATGAAAAGAAGAGGAATATTAAGTTTGTCAATGTATTAGATAAAACTAAACCGAAAATTAAAAACCAATAAAAATAAATTGAAATACAATGCTCTAATAAAATTTCTTATGTATAGAATGAAAAGTACACAATTGTGACTTCCTATAATATTTCACCCAAGGTAAATTGAAATTGGTAGATAGAATTTAATATTCCTCTTCACTTCATATAATTTGTAATGATCTTATCTCTAAAGAGCTCGGGCAATAAAAAATTATATTTCTGAAAAGTCACATTAAGTTACTTTAGAGAAAACATAAATTCATTTAGGCTATTAGTAGAATACCTTACGAGTTTACAGGAAAAATCAAACAGAATACATTTTTACTAAAAAGCTCGCGTGATAATATATTCACCCGAATCTCATGTATATGATGTAATAGTACCAATAACTCGTGACTTGGGTGTTGAGATGTCATAAATTCGGCTTATGAGCCATGCTAGCGATTGTGTTATCTAGTTATACTGTCCATTTATAGGAGGTATGAATAGTCGTTCAAAAAAATTAGAAATAAATTAACTTAATAGATATTTTTTATACTTCCTGACAAACTAAGAGTATGCAGAATCATACATTTATACGCCATAAATGTGTACATTGGGCATAGTATCTTATCCGAGTTCCTAGTAATTTTTTACATTCAGATTTAAAAAAACCACTGGTGTTTAATTTTATTACTAAAATCGCCTAATTGAGAACCCTTCTAGATATAATCGTCACTTAATCATCTATACAGTGAATATTCATATATCTTAAGAAAAAAGTATCGACTAAAAACCAGTATAGCTTGACAGTAAAGCCTATATCGGATGGAGCTTATTATTTTTCGTAATCTTGAATCCCATATTCTTCAGGTGATATTGATTGAGGGCCTGGTGAAAGATTAAATTGATGTTTTTTTGAGAGTAGTAAAGAATTCATTAAGAAGCTGAGTACTATCAAGTTCATCGGGATTATTTACAAGCATTAGCAGTGCTTTCTATTAATATCGCGCTGTTGATAGATTTAGCTTGTTTTACCAATAAATTTCAGAAAAGTAAGTATCTACTTCTGGCGCAGATACTTCTGAGGTTATATTTTTGCAGATCCACCAGTCTATAAAGCGTTTCTTATAGTGACAATATCTGCATATAGTGTTATAAAATCTTTCATTGAAAACGAAAATTCAAATAAAAATATTCGGTATACCTTGTACTTGGAATACTCTCCTTTGATCCTCCAAAACATCTAAATCCTGTCTTAGCTATCTTCTTGATGAAATTTTCCACTTTTGTAGCCTGAATTAGCTGTTGCCATCTGTACTATCATTGAATGGGAAACTGAAAATCATACTAGATCTGAAAAATCGTATAGCTTAATTATATAATGATGTTATCAACTTTAAATTCAGACCGTCAGATTTGAGCTTATGCATTACTTGAGATATCAGGTTCTATTTAGAACGCACATAAACTTTCCTTCATTCTGACCACCTGAAGCTAGAGAATTCGCTCCTGTTTCGCTGATATCCGTAAGCCAAGTGTAGTAATTTATCAATCTCTTTATCATCTCGGTCTCTAATATACTTACGTCTTGGGGACCAAACGCGGAGCTTATTATACTGTACTCATGGGCTATAGATCCATTTTCCCTGCACTCCTAACCCCCTCAGGAAATCTACTGAGCTCAAAATGTGGGAATTACATTAATTAGTATTGATTTTTGGCCGATGGTCAATTTTTTCATGCTTTATCTGTTATCACCAGCAAAAATTTTGACTAAGTACAGTCAATTTTACAAAATTATTAAAGTATCATAGTTTTTTCCGATAAATCAGAATATATCAGGATGTTTATTTCTTCAGGCACATTGCGAAAAAAATATTCAAGAGCTCTATGTAATTAGTGTATATCGAAGACTCTTATGGGCTAAATATATATCGAGTAAGATTTGAAGTCAATGATATACCCCAGATAATTTCGCTGGAACCTGCGAATATCCTCAGCTCTGTAATTTCCAGGATGAATAATTGTTTAATTCATATCATTAATCGAATTTTAAAGGACCTCAAATTCTGAATTTTCAGGGTGCAAGGGTAACAGGCAAATTATATGATTTCAGCTTGACCAATTTCGAGCTTTTAAGTTCAAAGGTTCTTTGAAGAGTAAGATGCTCAGGGCTTCGGTTCGTATAATTTTTTGGTCTTATCATTATAGTTAAAATAGCCTCCCAGAGTAGCTAAGTCAGTAATAAACGGTTCACATGCCTCTTTAAAGGTTTTATCTGTTCTTTTTAGAATGAAACTTATAATATTTCCAGTTTAATTTATACTTATTACTAATCTCTTATCACTTGTGAATGCATTTTTGATGACTTCTCGTATTTGATATTAACTACATATAAATTTACTTGGATTAATTACGGCTAATATTTCTGTTTTATATCTCATTAAACTTAGATAATATTAGCAGAGCGGCCAAGTATTATGAGAATCAAATCCTATATTTTTAAGCCTATTTTGATAACAGAAAATGCTCCTTGGCGATATCTTATGGGCTGTATTAAATTTAAAAAGAGCTCGCGATGAGCTTTTATCTTTGGTCTCTTCTCCAAAAACGCAGGTATTTCTTTCAGCGTTTTTGTTAGAATTAATCGAGCTCTTTAGAGCAAAGATTAGTTCATATTATACATCAGAGAGGAGACATTTTAAGTTAATCCAAATTATAGAATCGACTCGGTCAAGTTATTCGAGGAATTTCTTGTGAGTCGATAGTATGTATCGAAGATGGTATAGTTCGACCAGAAGGCGTGCGAAACTATTTCATCAGCTGATACCCCTGAGTTAGCCGCTAATGTTGCTCCAATCGCTCTTCCTTTAGGTATTGGTGTATCCGGGCCGCGGCGTATTAAGTCAGATATTGATCTTATGTATCTTGAAATGCTATCTACTGATAGCGGCTTTTCTTTGTTGTTTACAAACCTCAACAATCTGTTTACAACCCACTTGCTATTGTTAGTATGTGGTGTTGGGCAAAGGGTATTAGCTACCTTTTCTTTTTAAACTGAGTACGCCAGTACTGGGCATAGAATAGGGTCTGTGTGAGGAGCAATTTGACAGGGCTTTTCTATCGGTCGGCCAGCGCGTTTTACTTTGGGAGCTACAATAACCAAATGTAGAACTCCCAGGGTGACGTGGCTCCGCTTGTCGTCGATCCTATGTATGTCGCTTGGCCTTAGGAATCCGGTTACTGATAGAAGCCGACATAGCTTGGCCGTTAATCGCTTGACTGTGAGGTCAGATGTGGGACCCCACTCTTTGAACGTATCCAATACTGGTGCTATATCTAATACCGGTCTAACAAAAGATACGATTGATGCATCATCCAGTGTCTTTGTAAAATCGGCGAGCATTGTATGACTCGACAATTCTGCGGAGTTTTCAGCTAGATTCAGCAGTGCGGATTTGTAAGCCTTTATAGATCCGGCTTTTAACTTGTCTACAGTATAGATTTTTGCCAGAAAGTTGATGATCTGCGGTGCTGAAATGACTGTATTAATTTCACTTGATATCATCAGTCTAAAAAGCGCTGTTGAATAGGACTGTATCTCGAACAACGTCTGACACGTCGTTCGTTTAAAAGGATACAGTCAACGGCATAAGTTCCAAGACCTTGGGTTTCGAGGAAACGCCGCTGATCCTCCAAGCCATCTAGCTCTAGTGCTTGTTTTCCGTGAGCGGAGACTTTTCGCTTTTGAGATCTGGCACTACTGTTGTTGCTTGCAGTAGTAAAGGTTGGGACACAGAGAGAGACATCACATCTGTGAACCATGTGGCCAATTTCCACATTGGCGTAACTAAAGTCATCGTTATTCGATTCCTGCGCACCTTCTGCACGGTTTGCGCAATCAGATTCCAAAGTGGGCACGCATAAGGGTTGTTGAACCCCGTTCATTTGAACGCTAGTGAGTTCTGTACCAGTGATTGGTTGTCGATGAACCAGCTGTAGTATTGCTCTGTCTTCTTGTTCATCCGGGAGGGAAATAGATCCACATCGTGTGGGCCATGCAAGGAGTTTAGAGTTTCGAATGTCTCCTGAGGCAGAGACCATTCGGTTTGAGCTGTCAGTCTGCTCGGAGGATCTGCTGGATTGAGTACTGATTGGACACAAGTCACTTGAGGACGAGTATTGGTCTTCAAGCAGTGAGACCAAATTTTCTCGGCTATTCCGAGCAGTTCTGGGGAAGTCGTTCCTCCGAATTTCTTTACGTATGATAGTGTGGTTGTGTTTTCCGAGTAGACTAACACCGTCCGTCCGATCACACTCTTTAGCTTGAGTGCACACAAGACCGTCATCAGTTCCTTGGCGTTTATATGCGTCTTCGCCTCGGATTGTGTCAATGATCCTGAGTATGTTTGATAGCCTGCCACAATCCCCCACACTGAATCACAGGATTCCGTGAAGATCTCCAATTCAGGAGTATCTGGAAAGAATGAGAGACCGTTCCATGATTTCAGCTGGTTCTTCCAGAATAATAGGTTCTGGATAGCTGGGCTCGTCAGTTTCACTGTCGAAGTCCATGATTTCAATGTCGACAGGGTGTAGTTCTTGAGCTGCAGGAGTCGTCGAAGCATTAGGCGGCCAGGCAGGAGAGCGATTGACATTGCTTGAGCTTTCCCAGTAAAGCTCGCTAGACATCTCAATGTCGTCTGGCCAGCATTCAGAATTTTGCTGGTCTCGCGTCGAAGGTCCCGGATCTTGGTTGTCGGAACCTTCAGCGTCATTTCCCGGGTGTTTATTACCATTCACAGATGTGTGATAGATTGTGATGGGAACGTAGACGATTTTTCGTCGTTGATCTTGAATCCAAGCTCCCAGAGCTTGGAGTATATCCTGTGTGTGATTTTCGCACACGCCTCTTTGGATTCTGCCATGATTAGTAGGTCGTCCAAATATGCTGAGATTCGCATTCCTTGGGACCTGGCCCATTGTAAGACTGGGCGAAGAATCTTGGTGAAAACCAATGGGCTCAGTGATAACCCGAATGGTAGGGCCCGAAACTGGAAACAGCGGCCATTCCAATGAAAGCGTAGGTACTTCCGACACTGCTTGAATACCAGGATATGCATGAATGCATCCTGTAGGTCGAGGAACGTCAAATAATCTTTTCTGCGGACCATGCGGCAGATGGAAGACAGGGTCTCCATCTTGAAGTTCTGCTCCTCCACATGTTGGTTGAGCTTGCGGAGGTCTAATACTGGTCTGAGGCCTCCAGTATTTTTCGGGATCGTGAACAGCTGGCTGTAGAAGCCTGGATCCTTGGGCTGTATCTCCTTGATGGCTTTCCTGGCTAGGAATGATGCCACTTCGTCAAAACTTTGATGGCCTTCCGGCTCAATTTCCTCTTGTACCGATGCGGGTGGGACGTCAGAAGTGGCATTTGAGGGCGACTCACTTGGCGTGGGCGAGATGGGTCCACGTCAAGTGCCACCCATTTCAAAAGGTGCCCTTCGGGCACCTTTTGGCTCCGGAGCGGGAGAGCGGGGGTTCTTGAAGGGGATTCTGAATCCCCTCTCTACTATGTTCCGAACCCATCGGCTGTCCGTTAGTCTGGACCATGCCGATTTGAACATAGCAAGGCGTCCCCCTACTCGGGGGCTGTTCTGGGTCTCTACTGAGACCCCCTCCCGCAGCCGCGACTATTTCCGCGAAAAATTGACTGGCGGTCGGTGGTCCTGTTGCTTGTATTGGCTTCAGCGGTAGTTGCAGCGTTGGTGCTCTGCGCCGTAGCAATGTTGATGCTGATCGAATTCTTGTTGTTCGAGCTCTGCTGGCGCTTGCGAAAGGGCTGGACACGTTGACGCTTCGCCGCTGGTTTCTTGGAAATGAGGGAGTCCAGCGCCTCTTGATCCATCAGTGGTTTTGTATCTGGTTCGACGAGCTGTGTAGGTTTTTCTGGAATTTCGAGCCCCTTATTTAGGTTATCCAACCTAGCTTGGGTTACTGTAGCGGCTACGTCCGATAGTAGGGCTCTCATAGTTCTCTCAAACATGACCTCGGGATACTCAGAGGTGTCGAGTCCAGGGTTGTCCTAGATTCTTCGGTGGAAAAAGTAGTCAATGGGTCTTTTTTCTTGAGCAAGAGCTACTTGAATTCCATATAGGGCTGTGTCAGCCTTCTTCACTGAAGTCGATGCTGAGTCGTTCAGTTGAGGAGGGTTGTAGTTCATAGAACTAGTCCTTGGGCAAGAATGTATTGAAATCTTGCGTTCTTCTTCTGTTAGCGGCGAGAGGAAGAAGTCTTCTTCAATCGATGGGAGAGCCTCAGTGAGTTCTGGGCAAGCTTTCAAGTCTGTCACTGGGGCTCTGGTAGTGACGTATGGATCCTCTGGTTCCTGGTTTTTCTCGTTTTTGCGCAGGAGTTGTTGTACCAGTTCGGTCAACACCTTTACTTGATCTTGGCTTGCTGGAGCTTGAATTTCAGCTATTTGTTCCATCGTTTAATATTTTGAAGGGAGATAAAATTTTAAATATTCTTAGGTATTAAAATTTTATGAAAATCTTTATGCTGGTAGAGTACCTTTGCGAAAGAAAAGATGATAAGGATATCACTACTGGGTACTTTACAGTTTATACCATAAAATTTTTTTTTAGTTCATTTTATTTACTTTAATTTTATTGGCTTTAGATTTTCGTTTTAGTTTTATCCAATAAGATGATAACACTTAATATGTCTCCTCTCTGATGTATAATACGTCAATATAATAATGAATTAAAATCCAGAACCTGAAAAGTCATGTAAACATTTCGGTGTATAATACGGAGTATCGAATAAATTTATCTGTCTTGAAATTTCAGTGACCTACGTACTGTCTCAATTCCATCATACCTAGATTATGATGGGAAATCTATCACATTTTTTACAACAGATATTTCTCTTTTCTAGCAAGGATTGCTTTCTTTGAATTTCTCGATATATAAATTAACTAATAGTGACAAAACTTCCTTTTATGGTGCTTTTCTGAACTCTTGGCTATTTTTAATCCGTTTGAGCTTCGAGCGCCGTGTAAACTACGATTTCTACTTCAGCTACGGCTTTTAACACCACTTTTATTTTGATCCTTCGAAATTCTATCCTTTATTTGGAATCTAATCTGTAGCCTTTTCTCAAAAAAATTTTACTCAAAACCCCAGTTAATCATTTTGTTTTATATATAGATAAGCATATAATAAGAACTCATTAAGGAGCACCTTAAATGTACTCTACTGTGATCCCCATTCCAGGATACACCCTATTTTTTCAAAATAACGCTGAGCGGCGTGGTTTTTGGCTGTGAGAGCTAGATCAGCGGCTTCAGTTTTTTGCTGATGGTAATGATTTTTGTAACATCTAATCGCACTAAAAAAATAGCTTAAATATACGAAATAGCATTCCCAGTTTATTTCTCGCATTCAATGTGATGAATAGCTCATTTTCCATGTACGGATTTTTATCAGCCGCAAAGAGCTGTTGCAGAATTACTGGTAGATAATTCATTATATGAAGATTTTACTGTCTCCATTGAGCGGTGGCCGCTGAATAATATGGTACCAGAACTCTCTCTATGCTGAAAAACCGAATGAGCGGATCTTCAGTAGTTTTATCAGACTAACTTGGTTTCGTTGATGAACGTAGTAACAAATAGGTTCATTATCTTGCGAAAAATTCTCTTGAATCCCTTAAGCACATATTGGTTTTACTCACTATTTTTGAGTTTGGAATCGTTCAGCCAAGACAATTTTTAGTTTATATAATAAATTATAGCGCAAGTGTATATTTCATCTTTCCTTGGTTCCCCCAGTAGTACACGGAATAAAATTTTTTGATTGAATTATAGGCTTCAATTAGCACTAGATATAAATTTAATTCAGATATTGGTATAATTTTTGTGTCATTTGGGTCATATCTTCGTGAGTTATGCATATTTTTGAGAGTAAGCTTGTCAAAACATCTTTCAGCTCCTTGAAATGGTAATAAATAACCTATACCTAATTCTTTGAATAATTTTATATCATTTATAATGGATCGAATAAATAACCAATAGAATTTATGAAATTTAACATAAAAAAAATATATAAAGCGAATTAAATTTGTTAAAGAAAAAAATTTGCGAATTATCGTAGTTTTACTCATAAATTTATCAATTAATAAAAAATTTTGGCCATTTTATTTACTTATTTTTATTTGTTTTCAATTTATTGTTTTTTACATTCCAATAAGGTAATATTAAATACTTATACTGAAATAAAATAAATATAATTTAGAATTGTTGGATAAATAAATCTTCTTTTCTCATTAAATAAAAGCTCAAAAAATGTGAAACATAAAATAGATTGTAAATTCTATAATCAGGTCTTTAAAAGTAAATCAAGATTTAGGGTTGAAAAATTCCTGAAATCTGTTTAAAGATTAAAAAATCCAAAAAAAGACGCAAATCTATTTATTAAACACTTATTATATTAATTTCATTATATTAACCCTGCGTATATGATAAATTACTTATATTTTTTGCTTCTTTATCGTAAAGAATTGCTTACACATATAATAATTGTTCAGCTGTTAGGGTATATTTAAGGTGCATTCTGATAAAATTTTTATTATAATAATTTAAAAATAATTTTTTCTATCAAATTTCAATTTTTGGTTACAATTTCGTATTAGATATAATGTTACCCAATAATTAATTTAAATTTCGCACACATTTCCTTTATGATTACCCGATTCGTAAATTAAATTTACTCACAAATAAAAAATTCAATAAATATAAAAAATATGTTTATAAATAAATGAATTATAGAGTTTAGAGTTTAGAGTTTAGAGTTTAGAGTTTAATTTCGCCAGGCATCAAATATTCTTCGAATGTAGCCCTTATCTTCAATTCAAAAATGATTCGATTTCCGATTGTTATTATCTTGAAGTGATATTTTTTTTTAAAAAAAACCACTTATAAGTAACATTAATATACACATAATTTACTCATAAGGCCTATTTTGACCTCTTACTTTTGATTTTAAATTAGCTTGTCTAAAATCTTTGATATATTTGTAAAAATTATTATCTAACTAGTTTTTTTTTTTTTTTTCTGGGTGCGGATCAATAATTTTAGTGTAAAATAAAATTTAATAAGTAGTATTTACTATTTATAATCAGTGAATAAAATTCTATTTTCGAATAAAAAAATTCAAAGGGCTCAATTTCATTAAATTTAAAATCTTTTCTTAGCTTAATTTAGTAAGTAAAAATTTTACTTTGAGGTCTTTTTTCAAAATTAGAGTGTACCTGATCTTTAAGTTGAATCTAAATGATTGATTATCAAAGCACAGTCAATTAACTATTTTTTTACCCGCTTTATTCAATTTTGATGCAGTAAAATTTCTCAAGCAAATTTTTTTATAATAGGAAAAATTCTTTACACCTTGAACCAATGCTCAATGGGTATGGAGCTGCTAGAGCAGCGGAGGGAGGTCGGTTATTAAATTATTTTTTTAATATCTTTTTAACTTTTCAAATATTTTTTTATTAGTTTTTGTATACTTTTAAATTATGTTTAATAAACTCTCTGAGACAAAAAAAAAATAGGAAAAATTCTTTTAATAGATTCTTTTAAATTATTTTTAAGTATTTATTCTATATTTTTTTCACAAATATCTCAATTTCATACCAATAATAATATAAACCTATAAAAAATACTATAGATATAATAAAGTTTATTTATTATATATTTTTGATGATATTGGCTTTTTTTTTAGTATTTATTATTATCTCTAAAATTAATTTATCCATAATAATACATATTCATATTTAGATCTAAATTTTTTTGATAAAAATTTATATTTAATTATTCTTTTATTTTATTTGAAAAAGATAACAAAGCTCGTATATTCCATAAAATGCAACTGCAGAAATTTCTAAAAATAATCAAAAATTTAAAAAATATACGATTATCTAAAAGTGAAATTGAAATTAAAATTAGGAAACAAAAAAATACAGTATTGGATATACCAATATTTTGAAATTAACTGGTTTTATGAAACCTAAAACCTTTTAATATAAAGTAGTAGCCATTTTATTTATAAACAGTATATTTAAACATTTTATGGTTTTTATTTCTATGTCCGAGAAATTGATACAAAAATTTTATATATACCACACATTTGTGTGTGCGAATAATATAAATGTATATATTATATACATAAATATATATATATATATTCTGTGTAAGTGTATTAAAATTGTCAATATGAAGTATTTAATAAGTGAAAATAAATACAGTATATTTTTAAATACCTTATTTACTTAAATAACCGCTCAATAAAAGACTTTTTTCATTGCAAATTTCAACCAAGGACTTTCACAATTTTTATTGAATTAATAATTCTTTGGTATCAGTAAAATATTTTTTTATATCAAATAATTTTCATAATTTCTCGATTTTTTTTTTTTTTTGAAGCTGCAGTTAGGAAAATTGATTGATAACCACAAAATATTAACAAAAATATTTAATAGATACATATATCATAACAATGTACCGATAAATAATTCGATTTTAAAAAATTCTAAATGCATAACCACAATAATAGAAACTTTTAGTTTTTTTACTCTTTAGCTTTTGATTTCAAAAAAATATTTGATTTTGATTTTTTTTGTTTAATAAACAAGTAATTTTGGAGATCTGTGGCAGGGCTTGAGTTTAAAATAAAATTTTTGTGAAAATTAAAACGTGCCACTATTTTGAAAAATATCCAAGTATAAAATTCTCCTTGAATATGATAATTGAAAAAAAAAAATTATCACTATATTTGACACCACTCGTATAGTATATTTTAAAATATATAATTAAAAATTAAAATTTGATGAAATCTGTAATAGTAGTAATCATTAAACTTGTATATGCGATTTTTTGAAGCTCTTGAACTGTTGTCAAAGAAGCTGTAAGGTAGAGCCTTTATTAATCTTTGATGATACGAGCTAAAAGTTTGAGATGTTCTAAAGTTATAAAAATTTTCAAATAAATAACTATTATATCTAAACCAAAATTCAACTTGAACCTGTGTCCATAGGTTATGCAGGTGGTAGAACGTCAGATTTTTTTTATAAATTTAATTAGTCTAATTTTTTATATTTAACTGCTCCTTTTATTTTAATAAATTCGAGAAATAAAAAAAAATTAAACCAAAATGTATACTTCAGTTATTTCGTGAGCTGTAGAACTTGTAAATTTTATTTTATTTTCTAATTATCGATTTCAACGTTAAATTTCGATGGAAGGATGTTATAAAAGTATTTTCTTTTAGTCTAGATACTTTAATAGATTGGGTGATTTAGGTATTAAATAAAAAATATATACCCAACAACTCCTGAAACATTTAATAGTAATAATAAGATGCGCATCAAGTTTTACTTGATATAGACAGAATATTTAGCACATCTACTATGGCGAGTGATCCTTAAGGTGATTATTTTTTAATAATTATTTTTCTGAAATTATAAAACCACTGAGATAAGATTAAAATTTTTTTAATTGAGCTTAGTGTCAAAACAAATAACAAATAGTGAATATACTTCGACCATTTTTCGCTATATTGAAATATAATAATCAAAATTTAGTAAATATCAATATCTCAAGCCGTAGATTAATTTAAATTTATAAATTTATTGAAAGTTGGACCTGCTTAAAGAATTGATTTAAAAATAGCGCTAAATAGATTGAAGTTAGAAAGTTTTGTACATTTTACAATATCAACTGTACTATTCCCCAAGGATCTAAATATACTTTTTATAATATTTATTAATAATTGCAGCTTTATCTAAATGCCACTAACATATAAAAGTTAATCTTAATTAAATTTTAACCTAATAGTCGGTAATTTTATCTATCACCGATTATTGCTATTCCTTTTTAAATTTTATGTAATAAATCTATCTTTAACTTGAACAAAGTTTACGCCCTTATGAAAACTTATAGTTAATTTATTTGCTTTATATTCAATTATTTCAACAATCTTTGCTTCATTTTTTTTTTTTGAAACATATAAAAAAGCCTAATATCACATTATTTAATTAAATATAATTTCAACATTTATAAAATAGATCGCGTTAATTTTAAAATTATAATTAAAAACTAGTCGGCTATTGAGATTATATTATAAAGAGCACTGACCTCAGGAAGGGATAATATCACTATCGATTCTTAATTACAATTGATGACGGAAAATGCTATCTTGTCATCATAATTTGTAGCAGCAAATATAACTTAATCTAATGACAAAAATACCAAATCCAAAATTAATCAACAGCGCTAAAAACCCGTTTTAAAATTTCATCTCATATATTATTTTGAAACCACTTTAACTTCAATAAGATTCAATTACATAAAATGAAAATCAATTTACTTGATACGTTTTTTTTTGGTATTCTCAAGAAATGATTCTTTAGCCAAAACACATTTTTATTTGAATACAAATATACCATGGGCTAAAATATAAATGTAGTATCTCGAAAATTGGCTTGAGTAAACGACTAATAGTATTTAATCATTATACGACAGTGAGTATTGGGTAAGGAAGATAAATAAAGTTTTTAAATACGCCAAAAAAAAAAAATGGAAGAGATAATACACGCAGATATAGTGAAAAAATTTAGCTATAAGAGTTCTAAAAAGATATACTTATCTAGTCAAAAAAAAGGTGCACTGAATTTAAAAACTCCATTGAGTTTCAAAACAACATGTGCACAGAATAAATAAGAATTTTCTAAGCTTATTGATTTAATATACTACTAATCATCTTCAACCTTGAATATAGTTCAAAGTATTTTTTGGTATCCAGCTTATTCGACTCGCAGCTTTCTGCTCTAATAAAATTGATCATTTGCTCCAGAATTTTCCAAATTTCTATTTCTGAAGGAAGAAGTTTTCTAAAGCTTGAATGTTTTTTTAACATATCTTCTGCTTCTTTTAGAGGATCAGTAAATATTACAACATTCTTTTTCATACATAAAGTATCTATTGAAGTGATAAATTCGTCGCAAATATTCACATCAAAAATTTTTTTTTCTAAAATTTTATTCTGCTGAAGGTCTTCAAAATCAAGCTTTCTGGGATTTTTATTGTCGCACTCTGTAAAGCCTTCAATGTGTGAAGATTTTTCTCTAAGGAAAAAATGCTTATCTTGATCTTTGGAAATTTTAAAAATGTAAAAATTACCATCAAGACCTTTCATAATATAACTGTTACTTTCGCTATCTTGGCTCCCTATGCCAAAGTTAAACTCTAGCGGAACTATGCTTTTAGTACTATTAGCACGAAGGTTGATTTCAGACAAAATGATCTCAGAATCGATCAAGTTTGAATTTGATAAAATAGATCCTTCAAATGGATTTCTTGCGTACCGGCTTAATGAAATTTGTTCATCTTTTTCAAGATTTGGCTGACATTTAATATTAATTTTATCTGACTCGGGAATAGGAGAAATTATAAGCTTATCAAATTCTAAGTAAGCTTCTCTGAGTTTAGATAAAAGCTGAATAGCTTGGTCTCTCTTTAAGCTATACTGTTTATTTAATTTATTATGTAGATCCTCATATTCTCTATATAGATTTTCTGAATATAATCTCCTTTCTTTAAAGTTGCTATTAATGAAATCATTTATATCATTTGAGGAATCAATTATTTTATATTTATTAAAGCTTGGATCGCTACATAGAGCATCAACGCATATTGGGTCTTTTATGTACTTTTCAAAAAGCGAAAAAAAAACCTCCGGCTTCCCGTATGGCTGTAAAGGATTTATGACGTATTCGTAGATTTCAAAATATTCATTAAGGTCGAGATTTTTTTCGTTATTAGCTGGTGAACCTTTAATTAAGGAACCTTGAACTATAGGCGAGTTATGAAAGTCTAACATCCTACCCGACTTTGGTACTATATTTGGTGTTAGCTGTTCAGTTTTTTCAACGCAGTTAGTATCACAATTTGTAACCTCGTTTCCAGGCTTTATTGTATCATTTTGGGTATTTTCTATAGCATATTTGCTGATTTTAGCATTATTTATGTTGAAAAGAGGTTCTATAGCGTTACTTGAGCGACTTTCACAATTATCCTTTAATTCAAAAGTATGGTTGGTGTTAAAAGGCTTGTTCTCTGGAGATAAGTTTTGGACTTGTACTATCTTTTTATCAGGTAGATCTAGATCGCTTTTTTCGCATTTACTAAAAGTGTCTGAGCCTTTAAGGGTTGGTTTGTTTTCTATAGGGTTGCTGGACGCCTTTTCGGGTTTATTTAGCCTATTTGAATACACATCTTTAGCACTTTTAAAACTTTCTACACCTACTCCTTGAGAATTGGGATCATTGCTTTTCAAGTCGTTTATAACTAATGAATGAGAAGAGTCAATGCTTGTTGGTGAGTCAACATTTCGATCTGTAATATTTTCTAATTTAGAGCCTTCTATTTCGGAATTTGTATTTGGCGCACCTGCTAAATTACTGGTATTAAGAGTATCTTCATCCTCTAATTCTTCGCCCTCTTCAAAATCAGATCCACAAGGACGCTTCGATATAGATTTATTATTATATTTAGGTTTATTGTTAAATTTAGACCCTTTAGCCCCATGACCATTAGAATAGTTAGGCTTTCCTAAGTATTCGTTATGGTAACCATTATTTTTGAAGATGTAAGGCCTTGACTGAGATGAAGACTCGCTATAGCCTTCTGTATAGGGGCTAAGATCGTTTTTGCGATACTTTTCATTATTTTTAGATGTCGAGAATAAATATTTTTTGTTATGGCCATTCATAACTCCATTCTTGATAGGAGAAGGTGATTTATTGTAATATTGGGCTTTTTGATCTTTATTAAGTTGAATATTTTGGTTATTATCTCCTTTAGCACTTTCTTCGATTATAGAATAGCTATTTAGCTTTTTATCATCTAATATATCAGCTCTTTGAGGAGTAGTACCTTTGGCAATTGTTGCATCTTCGATTTCCAACTCGTTTTTTACTTCGAGCCCATAGTGTATGGTATGGTTTTTTTTTGGGCTAGTGAAATCCAACTTTCTTCCATTTGGATTAGGGCTAGAATAATTTCTTTGTTTCTTAACAGTATCGGGTTCTGATGTTGTATTGTCTGTATTTCGTTTATTGCTAGCACCCTCATCTCTTTTATCAGGAGTTTTGTGAGCATTTAAAGACGGCGTTAATAAACTAGGAGATTGACCATTTTGAAATAACAACTTTTGTGGTTGACCATTAGGTGTATTCAGTTTATCAGAAGATGGGAATTTTGTGGGGTTAGCTATTTGCGTAGGTAGAGGAGGAGGTTTATAAATTTGGGACTTTGGCGTGTTTATCTTTTGATTTAAGCTTAGAGTATTGGGACTAGTAATATTTGAGTTTAAAATAGGTTTATTAGGGGTTTTGTTCTTTGCAATTAATAATTTCTCATTCAAGCTAAGATTTCTGGGATTGTTAGTTTCATGGTAATCATTATTTAAATTTGAATTTTGAACCTTTGCAATACTGATTTTTTCGTTTAGGGTCAATTTTTTAGGACTTGTAAGTTTATCCTTTTCGTTATTGCTATGAATGTGTATTGGGGATTTTATTAACGTAGAACGGTTGTGGTTAGCTACATTTTTGTTTGGTAATGATGGAGATTTTTCCAGTGAGGAGATACTGGGTTGAATAATTTTAGGGGTGGATATTATTTCAAGACTAGAAGACGTGTTTAGAGAAGCGTTCAGTTGATTATCTGAGTTTAGGTCAGCAGTTACTTTTGTTTCAGAGCTAATTATAGCTGGATTTGACTTCTCTTTTAAGTTTGGGTTGTTTAAATTAGCTGTAATATCCGATTCTGTCTTTTTGGTGGTAGAGATAGGCTCATTTGACGAGTTTGAGCTATACTGAGTTGAACTCGAAGATTTTTGTAGATTTTTAGATAATCTAGAGGAATTTTTATCAGGCTTGCTCACTCTAATGGAATATTTTGATGGGTCTAAATCTTTAATGATTTCAGGCTTTAAAGAATACAATTCTCCATTTTTATCTGAAAGCTATAATTTAAGCCACCAAAATGGAAGAATGAAAAAAGTTAGTTTTTTCTACAAAATAGAAGTAAAAAATTAGTCTTCGAATTGAGGTGAAGTAAAATACCTTTGGTAAAAGCGCAATTATTAAATTTCTGTTTAGTTTAGTTAAAGACATAAGCTCAATCAATGTTTTTGGGCCTGAACCTAAGCAATGAACTATACTGATACTAAATTCATCAAGCTTAATCGTCCAAAGCGAGCCTTGAATAAAAGGTCTCAGCAGCGTTTTATTGGGAGAGGCTTTACTGAACATATCCATATTTATTTTATTTGGGTTGTTATTGAGCAGTGAACCTTTACTGGGTAGTTTCTGTTTAACAGTGTACGGCTTTGGGGAAGCTATGTGAAGTTTATCTGAAACTTCAGTTGTTTTTTTAAGAGATTTCTTTGGTTCTTCTTCAATGTTGGATACGAGATTCTCTGCAAGTTCTAGAAGATCACAATCCATTTCATCGCTACTATCAGATCTTTTGTTAACTTTTTGGGGGGATTTACGGTATTCAAAATCGTATTGGTTTTTCGGATTTTTAATTTTTTTGGCTGTTGTAGCCTTTTTCTTTTTAGCTTGTTCTAACCTCTTCAAAATCGAATCAGCTCGATCAGAGGTTGCCTTTGAAATGGATAGAGAACCCTTCAAAAGACCGTCGTTGTTCCATAAAGCGCCTTCTTTTAAGCTGTAATCGTCAAAATCAATGCCATCGGGTTTTTGAGAAACTTGGTGGTAAATGAAGTCGTTCTGAGCCTTTTCTGGGCGAAATCTAACAGAAAGAGATTCTCCCATAACTTCAAAGTTCTAGAGAATTTATAATTAAGTGCGTGAGTTGAGCTTGCATAAGTTAAAGTTTATCTCATAATATAAAAATTAAAAATTTGAGTATTAGTTGATATGTGCTTTAGAATTTTTCTGACTTACGCCGTTATAGTTTTTGTCTTTGCCTGAAATCTTGAGCTGGATTCCGTCCTGATCTTCTTTAAATAGTTTGAGCATACTTTCAGGGAGCTTGAAGCCCATTAGGGGAATTAAGTCACCCATGCTAATAAACTTATAGGAATAATTAATTGATAAATATACAAATTAGTTTACAAGATATTGAGTATGTAATAAGATCATTGGGCGGGGGACCGCTGTTGATTTATGAGCTCAATTTTAAGGTAAAAAAAAACTCTTAAAATGTTGGTTTTTCTGAAAGAAGGATGAGCTACTAGCGATGGAATAAAGATGGAAGCGATGAGGATCAATATTTTAGCATTTATCTGCAGTAAGTTGGAATTCGCTGTGCCAATTATAGAATCTTTATCTGTAAATTAAATTTGCTTAAAACCGATGAACTGCTAATAAGAGCAATGCTATTATTGATACTATCTTTAGTCTGTGCCTTGTATATATCTTGAAGCAACGGCCTCCAATCCCTCATTAAAAATTATATCGCTATTGGCCAAATTGAACTCAAACTAATCTATTTTAATTCTTGCGCTATAAATATATTTGGATTTCACTTCTAATATACTTCATTGGATATTATCTTGACTTAATAAAGCGGAGTGGCAAATAATTGGCTTTCTTTGCCTCTTTGTCCACACTTTTTTGTAAACTACATTGGAATTGCCAATACCTGCACTTTTTATGTGGCCAGTAACGTTCATGTTTATGTTATCTCATAATTATCTTAACCCATTCCCGTCCAACACTGGTTAAAAACATGAATTTAATGATTCGCTAGCCATTTAAGAGATATATTATTATTTGCTTTTATTTCACAAATACCAATATTTCTTAAGTCCTCGGAATTAAAATTTTTCATTGAACACAGTTGGCTATACTTGGTAGATCAAAAATAGTCAACCACCTGGGAAAATATTAACCCTTTCCCGCCCAAAAATCATTAAAAAATCCTAATTGACGATTCGCTTATAATTTATAAATAAATATAATATTTGCAGCTATTCAAGCATGTACCAAAAAAATTATATGTTTCTTGGAATTTCATTTTTTTTGCTGAATTTAATCTGCTATGCCAAGTTGATCAAAAATAGTCCACCGCCTGT
>LSSN01001740.1:0-14650 GCA_001970855.1 Smittium culicis
ATAAAAAATCTGATACTCTTTATAGAAAACTATTAATATTAAATTAAGAATTCTCGGTGATAAATATTTTAATTTAATTTAAAATAGAAAAATTATTCACTAACAATTGCTTATGTAAAAATGATATTTACTGATATTAGAACTGTTATTAAGAATTTTTTTAGTATTTTCGCATTTATATTGGCAAATTTAAAATTCTGAATGATAAAAATCAGCAAGGATGTCATTAATTTAAGGAAAATAATGATATTATTACCATTTTTAATTTAATAATTCTTAGCTATGTGAGAATCTGGATTATTATAAAAAATCCTTATAAAATCTCCAGTAAACGGAATTTAAATGTTTTCATGGGAATAAATTTTGCGATTAATATTTTTTCTCCTTTATAATAAAAAATAAATTATATAAACGGTTATATGAAAAATTAAACAGAGATATTATAAAATATATAAAAACCATTTACCAATAACAATAAAATATAAAAAATAATAAATTGTAAAATCGAGAAAACTGGTGTGTTAATCTAACAAAATAAAGTTATTATTAGTATAAGAAATTTATTTAAATAAAAGTATAATCAATTGTTTTTTATAATTGTTTTATAAAAACATAATTTATTTTATTATATTATTTTATGGTTTGAATAAAAAAAAAAAACTTTTAAAAAATTTATGTTTGTTTAATAATCAATCATAATTAAATTAGTTGAATATAAAAAGAAACATAATCACAATTATCATTGTTTTAAACACTCAAATTCAAAGTATGAATATTAAAATTGAGTAAAAAGTAACAAAAATAAGAAATAATTAAACTACAGAGTATTAAATACTGGTTTTTTTACGTATTTTTATAAATTTAAATTATCGTAAATAATTTTTAAATATGGTTATTAAGTACTAAAATAATTAATAAATAACATTTCCAAGATATAGAGATTTTAAAGGTTAAAAGATTGGGAAAATTTAAATGATAATCAAACATAAAAATACAAATTAACATGAATTTATAACTTTCTATATTATTATATTCCAAATCCTTCTAATTAAATTATCAATAAACTTTAATATTTTGGGAAATAAATTTTCATAATGATCTTATTATTTTCTTATTATTTTATATGATCTTAACTATCATCGTGGCTAAATTTTTTTTATTTTTTCGTTTAGTATAGTCTTGATATAGATTTTGATATTGTATTCGCTATTTTTTAAATATCAAAGACATCTGAATTTTCTTTCAATAGTAGCTGCAATTTAAAGAACTATAAGTTTAGTAGTAATAATAATAATAATAATAATAATAATAATAATAATAATAATAATAATAATAATAATAATAATAATAATAATAATAATAATATTTTTTTGTAGATATCACTAGTAATTGAATGCCGCAAATCAAACCTCGAAAAATTATTTTTTCGATAAAATTTTTTTCATTAATGATATTTTTATAAAGAAATATTATTAAATGTATTACAGAGAATACGATTATTAAAGAAATGTTTTAATTAGATCATATTTAGAAAATAAATATTAAAATAATCAAATATGTTACCATTAAAAGATGAAATATATTGTGGGCGTTGTTTAAAATTGGATGGTATTACTAGAACAAACTTTGATTAATTTTACACCAGCGAAGAAATGTTTTAATAAAATATCGGGCTCAAAAAGTATTACGAAATTTTAGATATTATTTGCTATTTTCCATGTCTATAAAGCTAATAATAAAGTTCAGATTTATTGCACAAATATCGCGACAAATCTTTGACAGAAGCTTATTTCTATGTTACAAAGATTTTTTTATGTATTGCCATAGCATTTTATTATAGCGTGGAGTATATTGTTGGATCGAAGTGAAAGCAGCAATATATAGGACGGGATTTATTATACTGTAATATATAATTGGGTGTAATTGATGTTTTATAGAAAATGAAAAAAAAATCAAGATTGTGACTTTAAAATAAAAGTGCGATATGAACTTGATACGCAATGGAAAAATAGGACGTATATGATGCACGGTGATGATGGTTGTGATGAATATGGTACATACGATAAGTATATTACGTTATTTATTGTATATTGAGATGTAATTTCGTGCAATAGATTGTGGAAATCAATAGCATGGGAATATAGGTTAGCTTTAAAATACAATGATTAGTCTTGGATATTAGTTACCTAGTTTTTATTTACAAAAGTATACATAGCTTTTGTGAGGACTTTTGAGTAAGTGGGATATGCCGGAGCTATAAATAAAAAATTTTCATTTTAAATACACAAAGTTAAAAGTATCATAAAATATTTGATCAAACATAAGGTCTACCGAGTAAAATTTCAATTTATATTCAAGAACTGAAGGTAAGTTCTTTACACTCTAAAAGCATTTCAAAAATTACATACTAAAAAGAGCATATTGTTATCTCAAATTGGGGCAGGAGGGTTTATTTAACTCTTTCAGGGGCGGTTGGCTTTTTTTGAACTGCCAAAATCATCCAACCATATGACAGGTTGATTAATCAATTCATTATAAAAATTATTTATTGGTTATGAATTTGGTTGTAGCCAATAAAAACTATATATAATTTGTTTATCCAATTAAATATTTTTATCTTGCAAATAGTGTTGGCCCCGGAAAGGGATAATTAAGACTTTCTTTTTTAAGGTATATAGAGTCACGCTATACGAAGGCCTAATTACATAATGTATGCGAGTCAGTCGGCACAGAGTTTCGCCCTAACAAAAAAAAAAAGCTTGTGATTAGTAAACATGCATAATAAAATAGATAGAATTGTACCAGCGTTTTCAGTTTCGCTTATTAAAAAATCTTTTATTGCTTATTTTTGAGTATCGCGAAAAATAGTTAGCCAATGATTGTCGTCTTGGCTTTAATACAAAGGGTTGCCGTTTATAAATGCGATGATTAAGCTTAAGGCGCATTTATATTTAGTGAAGCCTATTGTAGATAAAGCTCTGTATACATTAACAAAAGACAGGGCATATTGCTCAGGTTTGGTTAGACTTGTAAATTATTAATGGTTCTTACAATTACTAATCCAAATGAAAATATTGATTCCATGCTACTGGGCAAAAAAAAACGAAGCTCAGGACAAGTTATTGGATGCGAGGCGCTATAAGGATAACTATTAAGCCAACCACAGGCAACTATTTTTGTTTATAGACTTTAGACAGTAGTATTGGCCAGTAAGCAATGATGAGGATGAATGCGTATATAAATATTGGGTGGGGTGGCGCTAATTTAATCAGGCTGCGGCGGAAGGGGTTTTGTATCAATTGGTGTGTGACAAAGCTTGTGGCGAATGGGGGTGCATGAGGTGCGTCTTTATAGAAAATCAACAGGCAGAGGACGAATTGGAGCATACAAAATAGAGTCGCGGAATTTAAGATTTATCCACACTTTCTGTTTATTAGGCCATGTCTATAATTACTTACTACACATATCTAAATACTAAAGCCCAATACCCCTTTCTTGTCTAAAACAATAGCACATACATAGTATACTTACGCACTTTGTATAGACCATTCAAAAAATTTTTATTCTATAGTAACATACCTGGATCACTTAGAGCTTGTAGCACAATTGCTATCGCCGTATCTCAACTCGTCAGCTGACGGTGCCCCGCTCCATACTTTTTCACCTACATACTTCAATCAGTGCTTTAACATCTTAATTCCACCTCATCTCCTCCATCTCTGTCTGATTCATACTTTTTTTTATTGTTAAGTATACCGCTTAAAGATTTTATTTCCGATTTTCATCTTTTCGGATTAGATTCTATTATATATATATATTTGTTATTCTAAAGTATGAGCAAAAACACAAAATTAAGAGTAAAGGTATACGAGCTTTCTTCTGATTCGAATTGGAACGATTTGGGGACCGGATACTGCTCTTTCGAAAACTCAGATGTATTATTCATAGTTTTATTCATTTCCCTCACTTTTATGTAAATATCTAATTTGTTTGAATTCTAAATTTCAGGATAACTACAGAATAAAAGTCGTTTCCGAAGATGATGATTTAGTTTTTATCCTAGACAACGAACTATTAATGGAGGAAAAATATACAAAAGAGCAATGTAATCAATTCTCGCCTATTCTTTTCATCTTGTCTATTTATTAAAATTCATTGTCAATTTAGCACACTTTACCCAACAATAATTTAACAATGCCTTTTTAATTTAGCTTCTTTGATTGTTTGGACTGAGCCTGGTGACAAAGACATGGCTATCAGCTTCCAAGAAGCTGATAGTTGTTTAGAAATTTGGTATTATTCGTATTTTTCTGAAATTTCCATATTTATATCTTATCTTGTTTTTTATAACTCCATCTTTTAATAGGAAAAAAATTCGTAAAGTTCAATTCGAACATGGATACGGCGATTTTTATGGTATATACTTATTTCGATTTTAACCTTGATCTTTTAATAACGTTCTTTTATCCTATCTTATTAGGGACTGATTGTGAAAACAACGATTCTGAAAAATCTGACGATTCTCCCTGTCTGCCTACCCCTACTGTCGGAAATCTAGTAGACATAGAAGAAATCCTTGAACAAAGTGGCTATTACAATTCTAGAAAAGATCAAATAATAAACTATATCATTTCCGAAGTAATTTCATTACTAAATCAACTTTAATCATTTCATTTACTCACTTTTTAAAAAAATTATTTTCTATATATTTTCTTTTCTATTATAGAATTACATCGATAAACTTGTAAGCGTACTAGACACCTGTGAATCTTTGGATGATTTTGAAGACGCTTTCAAACTATTCAAGATTGTAAAGCAAATAGGTAACATTTTTAAAGCACCGATCTTTGTTCAATCTCTCATATAATTTTTTTTACCTTTTTAGTTTTGTACAATGACTCTGCAATTTTCGAGCATATAATTAAAAACGAAAGATTTCATGGATTTATTGGTATTATGGAGTGTAAGCACTTTTTTTTCTTTACCAATCTATAGTATCTTATCTTCTTTATTTTGATATTACCAAAACAGATGATCCTGATTTCCCTAGTGCCCGTGGTAAATACCGGGAATTTATATCTAATCAGCTCAATTTTCGCGAGGTAACAAAATACTTTTACTATAGTTACTCTTTTGTTACAGCATTTGCCTATATAATTTAGATCTTGCCTATTGGCGACAAGGAAATCGAAAATAAAGTTCACGAAGTATTTCGACTGCAATACCTAAAAGATGTTGTTTTAGCTAGAATTATTGACGAGACGTCAAATTCAATAATAGGATCTCTAATATTATTTTATAATTCTGAGATACTAACTTACATAGAATCTAACAATGAATTTCAAAAAAATATGTTCTCCATTTCATCAGATCCTAATGAATCTGAAGAAAGAAAGAACGAAGTTGTTTTATTCATGAAACAATATTCTCAAATGTATAAATCGCTTCCTAATTCATACAGAGGAGATTCCTTTAAAACTCTGTGTGACAATGGTCTTTTTGAAGTATTGAGATATTCGCTGAATAGTAAAAATAGTAAAACACAGTTAAGTGGCCTCGAGCTTTTAGTTTTTATACTTGATTGTGATAAGCAGCTCGTACGCGAATATCTTTTAACTGATGATGAGAGTAAAGATGTACACCCAAGTCTTTTATTTAAAATCTCAGATATAGTTAATTCTGATTCCGAAACTGACGTTCAAATCCTATGCGTTGATATACTAAGAATCTTACTAGATACCTCATCAACGAATTCCGAATCCTTTGGTACATTTATTGAGGTATAGTTTTGTGAATTTTAAACATACAACCATAATATTGTTTTTTAAATTCTTTTAAAAATTTCACTTCATTTTATTAGAGCTCTTTGCAAAGCATTGAAGACCAAAATTCAGAAGAATTTTTAAACTATTTCTTTGAAAAATATATGAAAAAAATTATGGGGCCAATCTTATCTCTTTCTACGCCTGACGATATTATCAAAGAAAAATTTCTCTTATATATTTCTATCTGCGAGCTTTTAATACAGTCTATCAAACTCCACTCATACCGCTCAAGGCACTTCCTATTCAGCTCTAATATAATAAAATATGTCGTGGTTTTATTTAGTTGTCGGATAAAATTCCCTCAGCTCGCAGCTTTAAGGCTTTTCAGATCTTGTGTAGGAATGAAAGACGAATTTTTCATTAAATACTTGATCAAAAATAATCTAATACTCCCAATCATTAATCTCCTAAAATCTACAAACAGTAGATACAATCTTGTGAACTCTGCATGTTTAGAACTTTTTGATTTTATAGAGCGTGAAAATATAAAATCTCTTATTACTCATATTTCCACAGCCTTTAAATCAGATTTAGCGGAGTTTACATTTACTGACGTTTTTAAAAAGATAGCACACAAGAATTCTCAAAACCAAAGCAGCTTAAAGCTAGTCTCTGAAGAATTAGACCAGCAAAATAAAAAACAGTAACCATCTCAATTCACAAGCATATATTTTATATTATCAAACTATACAAGCTAAAGTTGAAAATTTTTTTAATTTTTAAAACATAGATCATTGCATGCAAAAAACCCTCCGAAAGGTGGCGTAAGAGTTTGGTCCACTCGTGTCATTGACGATGATGAAGAAGCTTACTTTGATGCATCTGATGACGAAGATGACGAAGAATTAATCAGTAACTCTTCCAACGAGGATATGGATAGCATTAGTGCTATGTCAGATCATGGGCCCCAAGTTGTTATATCTCTTTCTAAAAATACGGAAAATTCCAGGCCTAAATTTCCAAAATCCGGCAGTAAGTTTACTAAATATAATCAAAACTTTATTTCTACATCAGTTATAATAGCATTTTATATTGTTATTATCATTAATCTTTAAATAATTTATTTTAGCTCATGAAAGTAACAATAAATCAGATCATGCTTCAATTTCTAATAATAATTTCGATATAGGAGATGATATATTTAGCTATTCTAATAATTCAGGCAACCGGAATAAAAGCTCCAACTTGAATCATCTTTCTATGAGTGAAATATCTAAATGTGACTCTACAGATAGTGATTCAAGCAGCGATGAAGGCTCTTCAGGAGAAAAACAAAAAATACACGTTGATACGCCTATTGTATCTCGCGGATTGTCTTTTATGGATAGGATAAATGAACCCCAAAGTAACTACAGCAATTTAAGCGATAACAACTCGCCTACGCCTTCTCCTCTCTCTTCTCCTACTTTTGCTAAAGCAACTCTAGATGATGACTTGGATGACAAGCTTGAATGTTTACTAACAAAAAACAACAAACGAAATCTAGAAAACTCTACTGGCTCCAGCGATTCTTCAATTAGTATTCATGAATCAGAGAATAGCATTGATTCTTCTAGTAGTGAAGACGATACTAAAGAAAGCTTACCTAAAAAATCAAAAGTCAACTATAGTAGCTCTGATGTTAACCATAAAAATCAATCTTATGCCTTAAATGGCACCGAAAACAGCCGTTCTGAGTCGATATCTTTTTCCTTCAAGAAAAAGATCTCATCACCTAAAAAGCTTATCTTTGATTTCAAAGGCACTAAAAAAAATATAGGTGCACAGCATTCCAGGCTTATTAGATCTAACTCTGGAAGTATATCTAGCGAAATTCCAAAAACAAATTCATTGAATTCAGAATCGCTGTCAGATCCCTTTGACGAGGATGATATAAAAAAAGTTGATTTTCCTTCAGAGCTCTCAGATCGGTTAAATAATGATTCTCCTTCTAAAGATTTGCATTCTGTTTCTTTTGGGCTGTCCCCAAAAACAATTCGAAAAAACCTTTCATTTACAAACTCTTAACTAATCATCAAATATAAATTTATTAAATACTAGCATTTGTATTTTTTAATATTGATATCCAAATTGTATATCCTTATTTTTTTATTACATTTTTTCTTTTTTTTACAGATAAATTCATAAATCGATATATATTAGTAAATGAAGTATTATCAAATTATGAAAGGGAGATAGTGATGTTAAAGGTCATTTTAATTGTGTCTATCCTATCAAACATTTAAGTTTGACCATGACCTACACACAAGACTTGTATTTTGTTAGTTTTGATCAATATATATTGAATTATCAATGGTTAGATTTTATAATATTTTTTCAACTTTTTGAATATTTTTTAATAGTTATGTGGATACTTTTAAATTATTTTTAATAAACTATTTGAGCCAAAAAAATAAATAAATAAATTAGAGTATGATTTTTTCTAGTAAACTGGAAATATATAAGCTATTATAACCTAAAATCTAATGCTTTTATAATGAACATATTGTCTTTTTAAATTAACTTTTTATGATAAATAAAATTTCTTAATAAGTTTTTATCCTTCAGGCCCTGCTCATTCGGATCAGGTTAGAATACTCTTTGAGGGTGGGGGGGGGGGAAGGGTGATCTAAAAAATATTTTCTATAGCTTCGTGCATGAAACTCTAACAAATAATTGGGCTGGCAACAGAAAAAATTTTGAGCGTCATCCACTTGCCCAGGACACTTATACTGTAGAGTATAAGTGATTCACCAGACCCCTTGAACCAATGCTCAGTGGGCATGGAGCTTCTAGAGAGGCGGAGAGGACTTGAATATAAATTTTTTAAATAATTTATTTTAGTGTTTTATACATTTTTATATTGTTTTACATTTATTTCTAATAAAAAATTTTTAATAAAACAAAAAGAAAAAAATTTTTTAATGAGTATATTTAAATGCAATTTATTGAAGCTGTTATAAAAACTATGAGTTTGAATCTATAACACAAAAACAAAGTCTACATCCACTACCTTAATTTAAACGCTAACTCTTAAATCTGATTTTAATACTATTTATTTCCTAAAGACGGTTAATTAAATTTCTTTAGAAAAAAATGAGTAGCATGTACACTTTATTATATTAAATTATTTATTAAGATGAGTAATGTATTGAAATAACTTTACTGAACAATAATTTATTGGCAGGAAGCTAAAATTTGGTTATTTTGTGTTAATAAGAAACATAAGATAATAACAAAAGTAAAATTAATTTGCACATTTTGTATTATAAATTCGAAATACATCCAATTTTAATTTAGAAATATCTATAAAATAATTGAAGATATTATCTTGTATTTCTAATACAACTCCAACACAAAAGAAAAAATATAATAAAAAATGATACTGACAGCAATATATTTTTAACAAGATTTCGACAAATAATTCATTTAAAATTTCCTTTATTCATTAAAATGGTTTATTAGCTATCCTTATTAATAAAATTTTGTTTTTTGTCTTTTTTGAATTAGAAAATTTTGTATAATCTATCGCTAAAATAGTCTATTTTAGTCAAATAAATTTTAGAGCGTTATGTTAGCTTAATTCAATATTTTTATATTTCTAATTCACGAGGAACAAAATTAATATTTTTTTATATAATTACAAAACCACTATTTTTACTTTGTGTTGGCTATATAAATACTCTTCATATACATACCCTATTGTAAAATATCTGAAGAAAAAAAAATGATGAGGAATGCATACAAGTTCAAATACATGATACCAAATAATCCCCAGAATAAAAAAATTTTAATATAAAAAAAATCTCAGCAAATTAAGCGGTAATTTAGGCTCTAAAATCAATTAATTTTACCAATTAAATAAATACTAAATAAAATTAAATTCAAAGAAGTTTTAAACTGTACATTGATTTATTTCTACCTATATTCTGACCCAAAAGATCACTCAGTATAAACACATATTGGTTTTGCTGAAACAAAAAGCCCAGAACTTAAAAAAAACCTCCATAGACAGCTCTTAGCCTTTTCGTACCATTCAAGCCCAATACAATTTTTTTTCTTTTAGCGCTTCGGTGGATTATCGAATATCAAATACTAATAGTATGATATTTAATATGATTCTTGATTCCAATTCATTCTCTAGATATTTTATTTTTATATTGATATTGAATATTTATCGTTTAATTTTAAGAGAGTTTGTAAAGATGTGATTGCAGCTTTACTCGCCTATTCCGTTTTTTATCCAAAATCAGAAATTATATTATACTGTACAAATAACATTAATCCTTATGATCTGAATTGCTATTTTCTTAAATAGTTAATAACAACACTAGTTGACATGTATCAATATAAATCTATATCTTCCGCCATATAATTTATCAATTTTTTTTTTCTTGATCCCATTTAGTCTTGTACCCACTAACGAATCTTCATAATTAAAATTATACCTGCTATGATGTATATTTTAATAATAATTATCTCGATATTTCACCTATTCATAAACTTTTTTCATCTATGCTCACAGAAAACCATTTTTTGCTCACTTATTGTCTGGAAATATAACATGATAAAAGTTTTTTTATTATACCTTATATCGTATACTCAATTATTTTATCAACGATTTAATTATTCTCCTCCTCTCTCCCATCACCAATAATGCTTTTAATTGAGAATTAATATATTTAAATTCGTTTTGGAGATAAAAATTTTGGGATGACAGCCATAATACTTAATGTCAAAATTGTAATTGTAGTTAAAATTATCCTATTAATAAAAATTATCTATATGTTTTTAAATTTAATTTTTTTAGCTTTAATTTTTTTTCTCAATTAAATTTCCTAGAAATACTGAAAGTTTGATTATTAATATGTAAAAAGGTGTTTAAATAATATCGAGTTTCTTTATGCTATTACCAATATGAATAAAGTTACTATTACTCTAAGTCAAAAAACCAGCAAAAAGATCGGAACGGATTAACTGAATTGATTTTCTTTTGAAAGTGATTCAGCAGTTTAATTATTGTTGATATTATTAATACAGGGAATTTTTTATATTTTTGAGATGGTGAATGGTGCTAGTTCGAGACGCA
Source organism: Smittium culicis (assembly GCA_001970855.1). Taxonomy (NCBI): domain Eukaryota; kingdom Fungi; phylum Kickxellomycota; class Harpellomycetes; order Harpellales; family Legeriomycetaceae; genus Smittium; species Smittium culicis. The sequence continues at coordinate 10,894 of LSSN01001740.1, forward strand.
CGTTTTACTTTGGATATTTTTTAGAGAAAAGGTATAGTTAAAAATTACTATTTTTAGTAACAATATGGCTCTAAGGAAGAATTCTTACTGATAACTGCCATATAAAATATAAAATTATCTAGAGTTATCAAATTTAATTGCTCTTTTTTTACCTTATGTATTTTTAAAGTGATGTGAGAAAAAAATAATAAACAACATGGTTTTTAAAAATAAATATAAATTAGCGAGTACACTTCACTCTTTTCATTAATATTATTAAACGAAATTCAGAAGAGCTTGAAAAAAAATTATTAAGCTCAAATATTAGTTTTAATAGGCCCAAATCAGAATAATAAACCTATTATTTCAAAAAAAAAATTTTATACTAAATTATGTATTTATAGTGTAAAATGTTTTCAATATAAGGAAAAATTCTGTGTTGTAGCTTAAAGATTATATATTAAGAAAAAAAAAATTAGGTGAAAACATTATTTTTGAAAAAAAGTGAAATTTCAAAAATTAAATATAGTGACATAAATTAAATAATTTATTTGATTACAAAGATACAGTGAAAAATTCTGATTATTATCTTTTACTGTTTTAAACCACCAAGCTTTTTAAAATTTATATAAGGTATTATTTGGATATCTGTTTTTTTAGCAAAAAAAAAATTCACATTTATAAAAGTTATAATGAATAAAATTAAACAAGATCAAATAAGAGATTAAAAGAGAATACGGGCAGAGTAAATAATAAACGAGTCCTGGGCCTTATGAGGTTAAAATAGTCAACATCCGAGTAAAAGTGAATCTATGAAAATTTACATAAAATTCTTTTCAACAAGTTTTATGTATAATTCTATTTAATTAAAAAAATAAATCATTCAAAAATGAGTCTGCAAATTATAGTTAAAATATAGAAGCTTGAGTTTATATGAATTATTAGTTAGAAAGCATTATTAATTTGCCTTTTTTTTTTTTTACAAATTTTATTTAATGGCTTTTTGTAAAAAATCTGTAGCTGATAAATAGATACAAGATAAATAAATTATTAAATGGTATTAGACTGGTCAAAAATAAACTTTCGTTTTTCCTGAACTGATAAAAAATCAAAATTTTCTTATTAGAAAATATATTTTGTTGATTTTCTAAGGTATTTAAATATAAAAGTGCTATTTTATTAGTTCTTAAGCCTTGCTTTCGCATCTCTAATAACGATTTTTGGGAGAGAAGCTTCATGTTCAATATCGAGATTCCAGTTTTGCTCTATAGATGCTCCACATTACCATGCGTGAATTTCTTTGAAGATAGGGGATGTATTTTTGAATACCTTTAAACCATCTAGTAATTGGTTTTATGGGATTTCGTTTTCTTTTACTAATTTTTCTGGCTTTTTATCGTATAAAATTTTTATAACCAATTCCAAAAAAAGTAAAAAAAAAAAACTTTTATTTTTGGAAAATCAATACGTACAATAAAAATGAATTTTCCTCTTTGCTTGAACTGTAACTGCGCATATATTTACTTAGATTTTCTCGATAATATTTATCGAGTTTTTACGAATTATATTTTGCTCCTCTAAATTTCAGCCAAAGTTGAGAATGATTCATATATATATAATTTAAATAGGTTATTTTAATCAAAGTTTAAAGATATTTCAGTTATCACCAAACTTTAAAAATTTATTTACACGTTTTCTTTTGCAGGCTATTATTTTCTAAACTTTTTTTTATGTCGAATTTGTTGGAATATTAAATTTATAATCAAGTTTTAGCTATTTTTTTATTAGTTTGAAATATATTTGCATAGTTATGCAAAATGATTTAATTCTAAAAATTAAAATTTTTTTAAAATCTATTCATAACAATGTATAAAAAATTTAAGTAAGACGAGTTTTATCTGTATACTTGGGATATTCTTAGAGGAAGCGGATTTTTTTTTCTTAAAAATTCTATTTGCTTATTTATGTGGAAGTATATAGTTTCCGAGATTACCTTTTTAATACAAGCTACAAAGAATTAAGGGCTAACAATCTTTGATAAATATTTTAAACCAAACCTACTTTTTACTCAATAAACATCATACAATAACCGAAAAAACACCTAAACACTACTAATCTCTTTATACAAAGGAAAAAAAAATAAAAATAAAAATAAAATCGTCGAACTCAAACTCAACGACTAAAAAATTTTATTTAATCATTAAAAATTCAAAGAAATCGAAACATTATACAAAGAATCTACAAAGAAAACTCCAAAACTCAGAAAAAATATCTATTATAACGACATGAAACAGGAAGCAAGAAATTTTTTTAACGAATGCATATGTAACCGTGGTTTTTCAAACCAAGCTGCTAAGGTAAATGTTATATGCTTTAAGTTTTTTTTTGATAGCTTTATTAATAATATTTTTGGGGAGTATATTTTGTTTTCAAATTTTATTATATAAAAAAAAACCTTATTTTCTTAAATTTTAGCAAAACTTGATTATTTTTATACTGAAAATTAATTAAAGCTTATCAAGGATAAGTTTTCCCATATTAATGTTTCAGAGTATAAAGAAACGGTGATTTCTTTTATGATAGTAATAATAGCAGTTTGGTGTGTAGGTTAATAATTAAATGTAAAGAGATTTGATAATGTAATATGAGTGATAGTAATAACTATATAATAAGGTATTAGAATTGATTTTCCTATTCTACAACTAACCCATAAAAAAAGTCTTTATACAAAGAAGTTTTAGATATCCTTTGTATAAAGAAAAAAAGCTGAGTTAGATTGAAATAGGAAAACTCGATTAAGTTTTGATTAAAAATAGTAAGAGCTTAGCTCTGCGACAAATATAAAAACGCGATAAACGACTTAAGTGAAAAGGGCAATAAAAAAATATCATAAAAACTTTTTCTCAGAGTCAATCCTTATAAACCGTACACATTAACCAATTTTTTTTGTTTCTATACGCACAGTATCGACAAAATCTTAATATCTTTATATCAAACTTTCGATTTTTAAACTAATCCTTCATCTTTATAAATAAAATAAAAAAAAATTAACTTGCTGTTTATTTTTTTTTTCATCTCACTTTATCAACAAGAACTAATAAAATCAATATAAAAAAATTAAATAAAAACTAAAAAAATAGACTACAATCCAAAAAATACATACTTTAATCGATCTAAACTAAAAATGACTAAAGAAACATAGTTCAAAAATTCAAACATCACGTGAGGTTCTTGCTTATTCTGTTGAGTCGAAAGTTCTTATGAAGAAAGGACCAGCCGATATCATCAACCTTCCCATATATATGTAGAAGTTTTAGCTACTGCGGCCAAATCCTTCGGTTCTTTTGAGCGTGTGCTCATAGGGCTCATGTTGATATTGGATGTATTTTTATTTAGAGTTTGGTTTATCAATAAAGAGTTTAAAATGTTGTATAAAAGATTTATTTAGTTGTGATTAAGTGATAATTTTATTAATAGTAAGTTGACCAAAAAAAGTAAAGCTTATTAAATGAAATACTAAATTCTTCCGTTTAGCCTTATTTTCATTTTCCCTTTAACTTTTCCTATTTTTCGATGATGTTTCGTTGTCAGTTTGTGGCGGTTTTTATACTTGTCTGGTATCATGTCAAGTTTTGTGATATGAATTTTGTTATACTTTTTATCAATTTAATTAATTGAAATAGTCATTAGTGTGTCATTAAACTGTCAAATTTTGGTTGACATCATTATTATATTCAATGAGGTTAAATTTTGCAAGATGATTTTCAGAAAATACAAG
>LSSN01001742.1:0-12902 GCA_001970855.1 Smittium culicis
AGTTGCCTTTTTTGCCGATTTTTCGGTCCACCGTCCACCGGTGGATGACAGACCGGTTATTTCGTCGTTTCCGGTCGACTATTGTGATTATAGTCTGACCGTTTGAATCTTGAGAGCAAAATTTTTTGATCCACCGGGCGCTCCCGGTCACCCAGGTGGCCATCCGGGCCTTCATCGGTGCCTTGATGAGGTCGGCGATACATGTTTTTGATGTTGGCAACTTATGGTATGCATGCTCACGGGCTGTGCTGGTGCGCATGAACACTGAGGCTATGCCCAGTTCATCCCTAATGCGCTCCATGGCCGCTGATTTTCCGACGTTGGCAACCAGTCGGATTGCCTTGTCGATTTCTAACTGTATGAGCTTGCATCTGGCTTCGCTCATGCCAATTGTCTCCCCAACGTAACATCCAATAGGCATCAGCACCGAATTGATGAACTTTATTTTTAGTGCTGTGAGCACATCAGAGCGTCTCGAAAAGCAATGCGCAGCGTATACAGCGTTCCTGGCCTTATTATTGTTCTTGATTGTTCCATATATGTCCTAATTTTTATAAATAATATATCCCAAATAAGTGTACTGATCAGTGGGGTTGACTTTTTGTCCCTACAGGATCATATCAGTAGCAATATCTGCGCTTATAGTCATTATCCCGTACTTGGAGACATTCAAAGTCATTTCCCAAGTATCTAACAGTTCGTTTCTGATATACATTGCGGCTTGTTTATTGTCTGATGATTCGTCCAATAGCACGGAATCATCAGCAAACGGCAGTCCTGATATGCGTGGTGTGAGTCTAGGCATCCGTACACCAAGTATGCGCTTGAATATATCATTAAAAAAAAAGTATCGGTGAAGCTGGGATAGATCTCATGAAAGAATTAGAAATACAATCTCAAGCGGAATTCAAAAAGTAGTTTCATCCAAGTAATCCGATTTTACCCAGATAATATTATGGATTATTTACGAAAATTGCACTTTTATGTATAAAGAAATACAGTCTAAAAAATTTTACATTTCATTATTATAGATTAAATAAAATCTGTTAATTTTTTTTTAGAAAGTAGTGCTTTTAAAATGAAGTATATTAGCAGAAATATCAAAATCTCAATTCTATTTTGCCAATAGTAATTTGTAATTAAAAACATTCAAACAATAATTTTATCTGCAAAAATATGCTTTCTTCGTTCAGAATCTCCAATTCAACGAATAAAATATAAATATAAATATGGCAAAGCAAAAATAACTCTATGTGATTTTACGAAAAATATTTTAAAATAGTTCAACAGAGAATATGTCCAGAATTGAATGTCCCTAAAACTGTGGTGCGAATAAAATTCATACACAACTTTGCAAAAAACAAAATCACTTCGTTCTTCGATTAAAAAATCCCGGGTCGAGGGAATAATAGGCAAAGTATTTAAAAAGACAAAATTGTTTTATTATTTTAAACATAGAATAAAAAAAATTTTAAATAACATATTGAAGAAAAAATAAGAAATAATTAACTATCCAGCTCAGTTATCCCGGCATCTTTAGCGAATGAGGTGAACGAAGAGTTTGGGTCGGACATCAGATTAGAGGGTGAATCAAATTCAACAACTTTACCATCGCCTAGAACTAGAATACGATCAGAATCAAGTACAGTATTAAGCCTATGAGCGATGGTGATAATTGTGTTGTTCTTAAAGGATGACCTGATAGTTTTTTGAATAAGCTCATCAGTTTCTGGATCAATCGCAGCTGTGGCTTCATCCAGAACCAAAATCTGTGATTTTCTAACTAAAGCTCTCGCCAAACACATAAGTTGGCGTTGCCCAACGCTAAAGTTTTCACCGCCCGCTAAAACTTCAGCGTCTAAGCCGCCATCTAAAGTCATAACAAAATCTTTCAGGTGAGATAGCTCCAAAGCGTTCCATAGCTCTTCGTCAGTGACTGAATTGACAAGGTCAGTAGGGCTATAGGGATATAAATTGAATCTAATAGTCCCTGAAAATAAAACGGGGTCTTGTGGAATAATACTGAGTTTAGATCTAAGGCTGAAAAGATCAATTTTAGTAATATCAACATCGTCTATAAAAATGGTCCCAGAAATAGGTTCAATTATTCTGAATAAGGCCAAAGTAAATGAGCTTTTACCAGCCCCTGTCCGGCCAACGATTCCAACCTTTTCTTTGGGTTTGACATCTAGATTGATACCTTTGAGAACAGGCTGTAAGTCTTTGCGGTATTTAGTGAAGTACTCGGAGAAAACTATGTTACCTTTAGTAGGCCAGTTTTCATTCTCTCGGTGGAATCTTTCAACTTCTTGCTTTATTTCCTCGCGATTAGGCTCTTCAGAAGGTAAATTAGAGTATTCGCTCAAGCGCTCAAGCGCAACAAGATCAGTTTCAACTTTACAATACATTCTAATACACCAATTCAAACTCTGAGTTATTGACAAAGCAAAAGAAATAGTGACTCCAACAGTTGATGCACCAATAGTACCTTCTCCGGTGACTGTGTATAGATAATAAACGCAGATAAATGAAATAAAAAATATCATTATCGAGGAAATAAATTCAAGTCTCACAGCAAGCCACCTGTTGATTCCAAGATATGCATAAGATGCAAGCTGGCTGTCATTAAGACGGTGAATATTTTCAGATTCAAAGCGCTTGGTTTGATTATATGATCTAATTGTAGGAACGCCTCCAATGGTTTCTTGGAAGTGTTGATAAATCGGGGACTTAGATACCGAGTCTAAACGCTTTAAGTCACGAGAAATGTGTAGATAAATATTTTGAAGCCTAAAGTAAACGAATGAGATAGGTACTGCAATAAACAGGAAAGAAGGAAGTTCATAAATAATAGCTACAATGCTGAACGCCATAGTTTGCAGAGACAGAAGCCATGCTCCAAAAGATGAGGGCAATTCTTCATCAATAACGCTTTGATCTTTGCTAAATCTGTTTATGATACGTCCAATAGGTGTTGTATCAAAGAAAGACATAGGTGAATTAAATACTGACTTGAGCATTCTTTCATGGAAAATCTTCGCGGAATTAGATGAACATTTAGCTAAAAGTAAGTATGATCTTGCTGCTCCAAATGAAATTGAGGCAATTCCCAAAATAAGATAAATCATTAAATAGTAAAAAGTGCGATTCTCATTGTTCTCGTTTGATTTGGCCCAATTTTTTAGCCATAGAGAATTATAAACAGAGATTGCTTGACTTAAGGTTATTGTAATTATGAAAAGAATCGAGGGGACAATTCCACAAGAAATAATATAATCTTTGTATACAGAGCGGCTTACTTCTCCACTTGTATAGGTTTCAGCTTCAATAAGTTGACCATCAGTTTCAGATTCCTCATTTTTGGCGTGAGAGAGCAAGCTAACACTAGCACGTGGGAGAGTCTTGATCGAGCATCTACGCTCAGAGAAATGGAAGTCAGGATCCTTGTTGGTGACGCCGAGATCAGTTTCAAGAGATTCATCTACTAAATATTCGCATTCAGAATGATTCTGCCCATCACATTGATCATTATGCTGCTTAAATACTTGAGAAGAGTTCGGTGAATTTTGGAGTGTATTTGAGCTATTATCGTTACCAAATTCTCTTACAAGGTTAGCTAATAAGCTGTCATTTTTAACCAGTTCGCTATATAAACCAAATTCAACAATGTGTCCATCTTGTAATAAGGCAATAGAGTCACAACTCTTCAAAAATGAAATCGCGTTAGTGACAAGAAGACGAGATCTATTTTTTAACAAACCTTCAGGGCCAAGTACATATTTGAAAAGGTGAGCACCAACATGAGAGTCAACTGCTGCAAGAGGATCGTCAAACAAATATATGTCTGCACGGGCATAAACAGCTCTTGCTATACTCAACCTAGCCTTCTGGCCTCCACTTAGGTTAATGCCCTTTTCACCAATTTCAGTCAAGTCGCCATTCAGGAGCATGGGTAGATCAGGTTCGAGCCCACAAGCAAAAATAACTTGGTCGTAAAATTCTTTATCATATTTATGGCCAAATATAATATTGTCACGAACAGTAGCATTCATGATCCATGGCTGTTGGGCGGCGTAAGCAACCTTACCTTTGATTGTGACTGTACCCCTTGATTTGTACATTTCGCCAAGGAGTGCATTTAGTAAAGATGACTTACCAGAACCGACTTTCCCTACAATTGCAAGTAGCTCGTTACTTCTAACATTAATGTTAATATTTACAAGAGTGGGTTTAGTAGATACAGAATCGTAATTCCACCAAAAGTCTGCATTTTTAGCAGATACTAATGTTTCATTAGAAATTGATCTGGAATTGATAGTGCTTTTATTCTTTTTGTTTAAATTCAGATAAGAGTGATCACGAGTAGCTGATTCTCTTTCAAAGTCTAATTTTATTATAGAATTGGGGCTAAGCTCTTCAGAGATCAGGTAATCTTTAATACGCTTAAGACCAACGCTAGCTTCGACAAAGTTTGTGATAATGTTAGGAAGCATGTTAAGTGGGAACCTTAATAAGTTGAAAAGTGTGATGGAAACAAAGATGAGACTAGAATCCAACATTCCACTCTTTTCAGCCTCAAAGTAAGAGTATAGGGCCAAAGATAACAGTGATACAAAAAACGGGACTGATATGATGATGGCAGTTTGAAGAGAGTTCAAGATACCAAAGTTGATCAAATTTTTAATTTCCAAATCGTTACGAACGATTCTAATTCGTTCTAAGAAAGGTGTCTCCCAAGCATAAAGTTTAAGAATTTTAATACCCTGTAGAGACTCTTCGGTTAACCTAACGCGAGAGTCTTTGCACTTCATTTTAGTTTTTTGAATAATTCTCATTTTTCTAGTGATATAAGTATTAAGAGGGATTGCAAAAACCATTACAAGAGCACCTACTAAAGAGCTCCACCCTAAAGTTTGGAAAAGTAAGTAAAGGGCGATGAAAATTTGAAGAGGAGCAGACCATATAATATGGCCATACTGAGTGGTGTCGGAGATACGTTGAGCGTCAACAGACATTCTATTTACTATATCACCTACACTAAATTGTGAACGAGATTTGCTGCTCATTAGCATCGTTTTTTTGTAGATAGTGGAGACTAGAGCAGTTCTAATACCGATGCCTGTTAGCATAGAAATGTTAAAGTACTGGTGCAAAAAAAGAGATTGAATGACAGAAAGAATAAACATTGCTCCAGAATAGTAGAATCCTGTTGCGATTGATGTTTCTTTTCCGTCGGTGTAGCTTATAACAAAGGCCAGAAGCTTTTTTAAAAGAACAGGTTGGGCAAACTGAAGAATATCAAAAATGAATTTGAGTAAACCTGCTAAAGCATAGGTACTTCCAAACACGTTCACCAGAGTAAGAAAAACTGAGTTGCGGGATGATTCTCTTTCTTTGGACCACTGGTTCCAAAAATCTACAGAAACTTTCTTAGTTTGAATATCTTTTGGTAGTTGAAAAAGATCAGAGATTCTGAGCATGTGCTTATAGCCGGTATCGATCAATGGGGCCATCCAAGAGAAAGTTAAAACAGAGAATAGTGAGGCTTTATCTTCAGTACTTTTTTCAGATTCGAAATCATCTATTTCATAAATAGAATTTTCAGTAGGGATGGCATCGTATACGCCTGATGGATTTATGTTTTCAAGGTAGAATACTGCGAATGATAGAACTGTTGATAAAAGGATGAGGTTCAAAAAGAAATTATTCAAGAAATTTTCTGTGACAGCCCATACAGTATGGTAATATTTGAGGTTTATAATAGAGTTTGCTAACCAGTATAACTGTAGTTTCCTTGATGAAAAGTTGAATCTGGTATCATTGTAAAATGTGAGAGAAATAGCAAAAATTAAAGTGAAGAGTTTTAAAATCTTGACTATGGAGACAAAATTGAGAGCAGGGTATTCACTGTACTGGATGATCCACGAATATAACAAGTAAGCTTCAATCACAAAGATGAAATCAATCAAGATCTAAAATAAAGAAAAAAATAATATTAATAATTAAATCTTGCTTAAAAGGAATATTATAAATATTTTACAATTTTAGTTTTTAGATTTTTAGTTCCGTTTAGAGAGCGAATGATGGGGGCACCGATGGCTTGGCGAAGAGAAAAGAAGCCAAAGAAAAGAAAAAGGAGTTGGAAGACTAGCTGCACAGGACCAAGCTGGAAGCAAACGGTGAAGTCCAAATTGTTCCAACCACCGAAAGGGCCCCAGCCGCCTGAATCAGGGCATAGAATGGGAGAGAAGAAATCAGATCCCATGATTAATAGAATAGTATATTAAGCAGAATTACAGCAATAGAATTAAAAGAAATAGCTATTTATATAAAGGGATTTATGAAAGAGTAGAGTGATGATAGAGTAAAATAATATAACGTTAGATTATAAAGTAAAGAGATGTGAAGAAAGGAGGGAGGGGATTTCGATATCTTTATAGTAGGGCAAGTAAAAGATTAAGCAGAAGATAACAAGAGAGAAGAGGGTCTGAAAATACTTTAAAACTAAGTTCAATAAATTCTCTGTGACAAAACAAAAAAGAAAGTATGAAAAGTTATCACGTTAATTTAAACCAAAATAACAAATCTTGTCAAAAATATTATAGTAAGCGAAATTTAGCTTTTAATATGTGTACTTTTTTTAGCTAATAAAAAATTTTTATATTTTGATTTGTTTGGCATTGCGCTAATGCAGAAGATTTTATTAGATATTAATCTAGCAAATGCTAGTTCTGACAACCAGATGGATTTTCATAAGTAAGCGAAAACATATAAACTAAAATAGCTTACAAAGATCTCCAAAAAAGAGGTAAGAGCCTTCGAATAGCCGGAACAAAAAGATTTGGGTGTTGCTGCGCAAAGTTATTGTCATTGCATATTCTCTTTTTCGGCAGTGTATTATGCATTTACTTGTTCAGAAGAAATACGTTTTAGCTTTGATCTTTTGATTCGCTAAATGGTTTGGAGTAAAATTTATGCTTGCTGTTTGGTTAATGCAAACCAATACATTAGCCAGATCCATAATAAGCCGTCTTCGGTGTAATATCAGTGGCTTTCGAAGATCAAGAAAAATCTATTCAATTGAAAAGGCCTAATTGCTTGATGATGGATGATTACTAATCAAACCCAAACTTTCATCATTGAATCACTATTGTAGTTAGTACTTTTGAGCTGTTTATTATCGTTTCATTAATCAACTTGTGACGCTATTAGCAAGAATATGTTATCTTTTTTAGAACTTATTAATCGATATTTTAAAGCAAACAAAGCGAGTTTTAAAAAACTTTTTAAAGCTACAAAGGTGTATATTAATTTTACACGGGATTTTATTGGTACGATAACAATATTATTTACTATGGAGTAGAATATATTAAAAAAATAGACAAGCTGACTACTAGAAATAAAAAAACCAATACTATTATACTCGATATCATCTTCTGCTGATCTAATAGCTGTACACCTAAAGTGTTTCTGATGTCATGTACCAACCAATAGATCCACCCTAGCATTGTTAGAAGTAGGATAAATCACGTAAGTTATAAGCAATCATAAAATTATGCGGATACTAAAAAAATTGAATTTGTTGATATCATTGAGCTCCTGATTAGAGTTTACATCTAACAGGGTTAGTAAAATATAGGCCATAACGCAAAAATGTTCCTCAAAGACCTGGCCCATCATCAACAAGATGCTAAATGGCTGAATTCCTCATTGCTTTCAAATGTCGGACTTGTGTAAAGAAGTTGCCCCGAACTTTGTTGGAAAATGTTCACTCTGTTTTGGGATAGTCCTACTGCGTATCGCTGTCCTTCGATCTCGCTTATAGTTGCTCCCACCATCTCCAACCAAGGATGCTGCAAAGCTGCGTAGGGTTTTAGTTAGTATAATTTTATATTTTTCCTGTTTAATCACCTAGGCTACGACAAAGCATTTCATTCTTAGCAGCTAAAAATGTGCTAAAATGAAAAAACTTAATCCAACATTTCATTGTGCTGAACTAGAAATCCTACTCCCATTGGGAATTTGCTACAGAGTTACTATTATAAATAATCATCTTATGTATAATTTGCTCATTATTTTGTGTTTTTGTTGGACTAAATAAATCCAATTAATATAAAAATAAAGCTATCAAACAAATGTCCATTATTCCTATAAATATTATTTTGTGTCCAACGTCATCGATAACGCCATAGCAATAGTAATAACGCTGAGTGCACAAAAAAATTCCTGATAATTTTTTACTGTCGTTATTATTATCAAAGTTTTATACAAGCTATTTAATAATAACAGGAGCTATTTCCAAGTGGATTAGTCAGGCAAGCAAATTTGCAAATTATAGGAAATAAAAATAAAATTTTATGATAACATTGCTAATGTTTAAATATTTTGAAAAAAACACTTTGTCGCTAGTTTCTCTTTCTAGATACATATTTATTAGCGTTGTTAAAATTCATTAAAAAAAATATAGACTTCATATTTTTTGAAACCAATACATAAATCAACAATTAGACTAGAATAATATATTCTCCTATAATACTAGATTAAAGAGAACATATTTGATTGTTATTAATTAAGCCCGAGTGTTTATAAAAGGATTCAATCTGCCTAATTTCATAATCTAAAAATTGATTTTCTGTTATCCCAGAAATAGCTAATATATTTTACTTTGAATTTCTTTAACCCTTTCAGGGGCGGTTGACCTTTTTTGAACTACCAAAATTATCCAACCAAACGACATAATGATAAATAAATATAAGATATTAACAAATTACTGGCTGATAAATTATATATATCCAATAACAAATAAATATAATATGACTTATCCAATTACAATTTTTAAAAAAGTTTAAGAGTGCTTGCCCCGGAAAGGGTTAAATGAGACCCCCCTAATGTGTCAAACCTTGTCTATTTTATTATTATTTAATGGTTAGCTATTAATCAACATCACTGTTTAAAGCAAAACACTTTGATTATAGAATCATCGCTGAATATTTGTAATTTCCAATAATATAAGCGCCAAATATTATATTGTTTACCTAAAATAAGATTAAATATTATCATTTTAATTCTATTGGATGTTTAATGATTGAACATTTTACTTTCACCCAACGAATGATCTTATTTTAAGTTTCAATAGGAGCTTAATCTCATATTCCATCCACTAAGTTATCATTATTACATGTGATCTAAGTTGATAAAATAATTTGATAATTTCACTAAACAACTGGTAAATTTTCCTCAAAAGAAAGCTTATAGCGAAGAGTTCAAGATATTAAGAATATTTTATATCTTTTGACGGTTGGATTTTCTATAGTATGTGTGAAACAAGTCGATTTAGCTTCATAGTATAGTTATTAGTTTTATATAATCAACATAAATATTATCTATTTTGAAAATTTGACTTTGAAGATACTTATGGATTCACTCTTAAAAGAGTTTAAATCGCTATCATTATACTACAACTATTCAAAAATTTTAAACTTTCAAATGTTTTTTTAAATATATTTTTTCTTTGAATGTACTGGTTGTTTAAAAAGCTTTACTGTACTTATCTACAGATTATTGGGTTGGTTTAAATAATGATATCGAGTATATATTTATTTTATGTTTAAACTAAAGAACTAGTTAATAAGTGAACAAATATCTGATTGAAGATATTATTTTTCTACTTATAAGTAACGAAATAAAAACTAGATCAAAAAAATTAAATAACGCATCTTTACTATTTTGTTGCAACCTTATAAAGCTGTACATTTTAATGCAAACATTCCATGCTAATAGAATTAATATAACTTTATTTAATTTTATTATAGGTAATTAATATATGATTTGTTACTTAAATTATTGGATATTACTAATATCTAGTGATGATTCTATAATCAAAGTGTTTTTTCTAATAAGTAAGTCTTTTGTTTTAATCAGTGGTGTTGGTGACATTTTAACCATTATTTAATCGCATATCTACCCGCATTCCCTTTTTGAGTAATTACTAATTTAAGCCAGAAGATAACTTTGAGAATCAAATCATTAATTACATAAAGCTGTTAGATATGATTTTGGTATGAAAAAGTGGTTTATCTCGATAAAATGGATACTCTCAGAACTCTCTAGCTGGAAATAACTTTCAAAAAAAAGTAACTCAATAACTATAAGTAAAAGATAATTTGATTTGTTTGTCAAACTAATTAATATATATAATTGATTTTTTTTTCAATCTAAAAATGAGAAAAAAAACCTCTCAAATTAATCGATTTATCTGACATTAACCAAAAGTATATCGAATTTAACTGGTTCTACGCAGTTCCTATACGTGAGATACTCTTATGATAACAATAATTTTTTTTCTTAAAATTAATATTTGCTTATTTAAATTAGGTAAAGGTATTAGCTATATCAGATAAACCATTCGATGATAAATCTATAAAGATTTTTAAGTAAAATTAATATTTCTAATTAGGAAAAACTTGTTAAGAAAAACACCGCCCATCGAAATAATCTCCCATGGTATCAGAATATAAAGATTTTCAATTTTCCCCCTCATGAATTCATGGGTAGCAGATCTGATTCTTTTTTATAAGAACCGATTAATGAGCAATAAAATTATTTTTTATACTTAGCCTCAGAGCATTTTTTACTTGGTATCGAGTGTACTCCATTTACTATTTACTGAAATTAAAAGCTTCCATTTAAATTATGTGAAATTAAAAATAATATTATAAATTTATACCATAAATAATAAGACTTTAAGCCGGAAAAACTACTGAAATCCATTAAAATAGGAGGTATGATAATATTGGAAACTATTTATGAAATATGCATTATAAATTATACAGAAATTCAGTGTGTAAAATTGCTGTAAAATAAATAACCAACAAAAAAGTAAATGTTTAATTATTGCAAATAAAAATTTCAGAGTAAAATGAATAAATGAGCGGATTCATAATGAATGAAGTATTTAAACCCGCAGATGAGCATGTGGCTAACTAGCTTTTCAAGATGTTTCAAGTGTGTTGGAAAAGAAAGAGTGTATTTTAGTAGCCCTTGAACCAATGTACAGTGGTTATGGGGCTGCTAGAGCGGTCGAGAGGGTCAGTTGAAAAATTATTTTTATAGTATTTTTTTTAGCTATTTAAATACTTATTAATAGTTATTTACATACTTATAAATTATGCTTAATAAACCTTAAAGGACAAAAAAAAAGCATTTAAACCCTTTCTCGTGCGGTAGAGTGATTTTTATCTAACCAAATATAGCCAATTAAATTTAATTAAAAAATATAATTCCAATACCTAAACCCTTTCCTGGACGGTGGACTATTTTTGATTTACCAAAAATAGCTAACTTAAATCGAAATAAATAATCAAATTTCGAGTATTTAAATGATATTGGATATTGTAATATGACAGCAAATAATAAACTAGCATATTAATCATAAGCAAATCATAAAATTAATTTATATTAAAAGTGTTGAGCGCGAAAGGGATAAAATTAAAAAAAGCGATAAGAATAATAGCTATAATTAAAGCAAAAATAAATTTTTATATTTAGTTCAAGCTGGATGTAAACGAGTTTTTTAGTGAATTAGCAGTTCTTTCAAAGAACTATAAAAAAAGATTATTAACTGATCTGTATTATGGTATTTGATCGATCTTTATCCATACTAAATATCATCGAGAAGAGATATCAAGGTACGTGAAATCTTAGATCCGAATATTTACATACGTATTATCATCAAGTTATTCTATATTGTATTTATCTAACTAATAAGTTAAAAAATCTCAAAAATCATTAATTTCTATATTTAATCAAAATTTCAATGCAACTACACTTATAAACCCAAAGATTATTTATTTTATTTTTCTATTTTTCACGTGTTTTTATTGCTTCGAACCTATTTATGTAATATAATTAGTTCATTGTAACAAATTCAACTGAGTTTCTTATTTTTGTAAAAAAAATTTTCTGGGGATACATGTCGCCGAGAGTTTTTATCCCTGGCACGATATGTGTTCATAGATACTTTTATATCTGTGTGTTTAGTTAATATAAGGATTTAGTTTTAGTTTTTAGTATTAAATTTATTATAAAGAATGAGTAATAATTTTTTTGACTAATTTTATTTTTGAATAAAATTTATCGGTATTTATATTAAAATATTTAAAGTAAATACAATAAAGCATAAGTATTAACAAATTTTGAGTTTGTTTCTTACATACTTTTAAATTTTAAAGAAAAGGGTTTTAAGAATATGATATAATACCAAAAGTAAAAATAATGATAATGAATGTAGTAATAAAAGTAGAAAAAGAAAATAATAAACCAATAAACTAAATTTCTCTTTGGTTTAGCTCTGTATAAAAAATTCTTTGTAAAACGCAAGTTCTCAGATTTGCAAAACATAAAGAAAAAATTACACCACTTATATCCTTGGAGAAATATTATGTTTTTTGTATTCGGATAGGTCGCACAACCTATTTACGACATAAATACTCACTAAAATAAATTATAAGATTTATGGTCATAAGTTTATGAAAAGATGCTTAGACGTGCCTCGATATTTAACTTTACTATTTCAAAAAATATCAAATCAATGCTATTCCTCCAAAAAGCGCTTTTTTTAGTGCTACTTGGGTCTATATTGACTCACTATCACAATCTCTTATTGGAATTTTTTGCAGAAAAATATACTGTAGTTTACTTAGTTTTAAAAAATCAATTACAGCTTATTTAGGAATTGATTTATAATTAATAAAATAATAATAATAATAATAATAATAATAATAATAATAATAATAATAATAATAATAATAATAATAATAATAATAATAATAATAATAATAATAATAATAATAATAATAATAATAATAATAATAATAATAATAATAATAATAATAATAATAATA